>VWYO01004591.1:18079-35069 GCA_013400275.1 Rhadina sibilatrix
TTTTTTGTTGTGACATCCAAAACTGCCCCCAGCACTCGAGGTGACTCTGCTGAGTGCAGAGCAGAGAGGGACAATCCCCTCTCTGCCAAGGGGATGCCAATGCCTGGCTGGCCATGCTGTTCCTGGTGCTCCCAGGACAGGGTTGACCCTTCTGGCTGCCAGAGCACTGCTGGCTCGTGTTCAACTCACAACTGACCAGGAGCCCCAGGGTCCTTTCCATAGTGCTGTTCTTCAGCCTCTTCTTCCCCAGTCTACACACACAACCAGAGTTGCCAGCTGCAAGAACCTTCCACTTGCCCCTGTTAAATTTCACATGGTTTGTGATTGTCCAGCCCACTCATTTCCTGAGGATTTTCACACATTCTTTCTTCCTTTGAGGAAGTCAGAAGCTCCTCCCACTATTGTTTTATAGGCAAATTTGCTCAGTACCCCTTCCAGCCCTGTGTCCAAGTTTGGGGAAAAGTTGCAGAGCACAGGTCTGAGGATGGAGCCCTGCAGAACCCCACTAGTGACAGGTCACCAGTCTGATGTCACCCCAGTCACTGTAACCCTTTGTGCCCCACCCATGAACCAGTTGCTCAGCCATGGCATGATGTATTTGTCCAGCTGTGAGCTGGACATTTTGTCTAGGAGGATATCATGAGAGACAGTACAGAAAACTTTGCTGAAACCCAGGAAAATTCAACCAGCTGTCTTCCTTTGATCAACTAGGTCAGTTACTTCAAAGGACTACGTGTTTAGAAGATACTAGCTGGCTGTAAAAAAAAATTTGAATAATGCCATTTTCTTAGCTTATAGGATGAAGAAGTGAACATTGTACTAGAATGTACTAGAATTTATATTAAAATTACATCAACTTAAAACTTCCTAACATTCTTCTTGTTAGAAAAGCTGCCACTCAAACTATGTGATGATATAAAACATTTTCACTTGAATAAGAAAAATACACAAATTTCAGTGGATTTAAGTATAAAGCCATAATCATAATCAACAAGTACAAGTAGTTTGTGTTCTAAATATAATTCTTAGGGCCCTAACTTACATCACTGAAGTTCATGGAATTTTGGTCATTTCTGGTTAGCATGACCAGGATCAGAAGCTGTCACAAATTTTTAGCTCAAAGACATTGTTCTGTCATGATATTTACCTGAAGTTCATTAAATTTTTCAAAATTTTTGGCACAAGTGTCATTCAGTAAGAAAGCTGGATAATTAGGAGGACACCTAAACTTCCAGAGTGAAAACGGACTTACTAGTTTTAGTGACAAACCCAAATTTTCATAAGGATATATGATGGCTATTTTTCTTATCCAGGAACAATTGCTTCTTTTCCCACTCCCTAACTGAAAGTGCTTCCAATGTGCACGATTTTTAATTAGTTCAGTCTCCCTGGTAACAGCTGGGAGAATAGAGACCATTGTTATCCTATGGTTGTGTACAGTAGTTCCCATTGTGGGAGGATAGGAAGAAATGGGACTGACCTTCAAGAAAACCAGTAAACAACTGCACTAGAGGAAATTTCAAGCTGTTATGTAGAGGTGAAGTGCTACAGATGATGTTACTTCACCCTCACTTTTGAGTTTTCTCTAAGTAAGTGATTAACAGAAGAAAATTGTTTTACCTTCAACTTAATTTCAGAGACCATATTTTCTTGAATAAAATGTTATTGTCTTTAAAAATAAAAGATCATTTCCCATTTCAGAATATGGACATCAGTACTCTAAAAAATACAAGAAGATTAAACAAACCAATATTTTAGTTAATTTATTTACACTTACTTGAGGTAAGTGTCTTCAAATAGCTCGGTTGTTTGTTTCCCAGAATTTAGGAAAGGCTTTTTAAAGGACTTTTAAAGGTTGCAAGGTTAACAATAAGAAGTAGTCATGGGATGACTGAGGACTGTAACAGAAGTGTAGGCAACATGAATCCACAAATTTAAGTTCTAGTCCAGAGGATAAACAAACAAATGGACGCAATGAAGATTCTGAATAACAGAGCTTTTGGGGGACTTTCGGGGGACTTTCATTTTTCAAAAGCATCATTAATGCTCAAATATGACTGATATTAGGGATGTGAGAGATCAGAACCTTAATTTCTGAGGTATTTATTAGTCAAAACATTATTAACAACCAGAAAAAACAATCAGGATTAAACAATGACAGACTTTACTTAAGCAGAATAGTCATGTACAAAGAGCACATATCTAGACCTCCCTAATAAAATATAGAATGATCAAGTGAATTGCCCATCATTGCAAGCAAAAATTTACTTTTTTTTTTTGTAAATTAGTATGAATTTTACTTTCTTTACAGATTACATGAGAAGCTACATTAAGTCAAGCTGTCTGGCCTTTGAATTGAGGGTTGTCAGAAACATATCTGCTGGAGAAGTTTGTTTTCTTTGACATCCTAGCTTCATTTGCACTTGAAGCAAAACTTCACCCTGCAGTTTGTGATGCAAGCTACAATCTCTAGTCTCGTATGAAAGAAACCTAATGACCATTAATTCATTTGCTTACATTATCACGTTTCACCCCAAAGGTGATGTCATTCCTGGCCAGTGAGCTTATTCTTGTCTACTTGTAACAGGAAAGGTACCTTCTGGTTTAGACGTGTTTGAGAAAAGTTTTAAATGCATCTGTCAACTGCCACAGATAGAGATTAAATGATTGATAAAAGCTCCCGCAATTAAGACTGGGTTGACATTTTGTTTTAAAATCCACTGTGAAGTCTGTGATATTTCAACATTTTAAAATAGGTTTTGTGAATAATACAGAACATTTTCTTTTTTAAAAAAATTCTTTTGTTTTTCATTTTTTCTGTTTTTTCTCTTTTCTAAACCCTATGTACTGATTTCTGCCTCTACCTACTGAGTTGAAAATAATATTTTCCTGTTTAGAACTTATGTCTAGGAGGTAACATTTTCAAGCTGCTAATAAATGACCAATTTCACTATGTTAAAAAAATCATACGGTGTGTACATTTAGAAAATCTTTACTGAGAGTGCAAAATAATTAATTTTTGTAACCTCAATTGTCATGACATTGATTCCATCATTTAACTTCAAGGGACGTTGTTTCCTATCCCACAATCCCAATCATATCTGTGTAGGTGTATTGTGATGCCAGTACATAGCAGAAGGAAAACCTGCCATTTTCACTTCCATAGTACTTCTCATGCCAAAATGACTTCAAAGCACTGTAAATAATACAGTCAAGAAAAACAAAAATTTATGTCCTACAGTAAAATATAGTATTTAAAATGGTTATTCTTTGGTTATGTATGATGTTATAATTAGTATTTTTAAATGTGATGATGATGATGAAAGTGGTGAAGTTTTATGGTCAAAATTAATTATCTTGCTTCAGTTAAAAAAATTATGAGTATACATCAATGGAACATAGAATTCAGGAGCTGAAATTTTCCTTCTCTCAGCTCATAGCCTTCCAGTCTCCTTTTTCCTATGACTGCCTGTAACAGTTTTTTCCTCAAAGTAGAAGTATTGCAAAGAGGAACAGGAAAATGTTACAATAATACTTTCAAACAAATTATAGCATCAGTTAAACACCATTAAATTAATTTTAAAAATTCATTTAAAGAAGAAATATTTCTTTAGAAAAAGAAGATTAATTGATACAACTTCTGATTCAGGTATCTTCCAAGTAAGAGTTTTCCTTCTGTCTCCTTCGACAAGAAAACACATTTTTTCATAAACTGTGTTACATCCAACAGTAATAATTCTTTTAAGAACAAATATATCAAAGAATAAAGCAGGTGCTGTCTGTGTTAGCAAGGGACACAGGGCAGAGCAGTGAAATCAGTGGTGATAAAAACAGATGTTCTTTGTGACTCTGCTGCCCAGTTTGGTCCCCTGAGCTGTGTGACCATCACATTTTGGCCACATTTGGGGCTGTGGCTCAGCATTCTCCAAGCCCATGGTGCAAAGCGCAACAAAAATAAATGCACTAGTTGCTTCAAAATTAAAAACTAATGAAGATGCATTTTAATTGATTTTCTGATGTATATTGAACCAGTATCATGAGTACAATAGTGCTGTAGAAAGTACTTTTTTAAGAAAGAACACCTTAAAGGAAAAACATTTCGACATGTGAAAATCAGAAAGGTGAAGAGAATTATAACTTTATAAAGTTTGCCAAAGCTGACTTCTAAACATGTCATTTTTCTACAGAGACACTGACTAATTTTATATCCAAGTTTAGTATTTACATATTAATGAGAACCAAATGTAGCTAAGTATTAGTGTGCCCAAACTTGCTAACTTTGTCCTTGGAAAAAACAATGAGTCTTCCCTAAAAGGAACAGGATTAGCTAAATTCTCAGGTCAGATACTCAAATTATGTAAGGTATGAAGTCCTACAAGGTATCTCTTTTCTTGTTTACTATTATTAGCTGGGTTTTCTACCACCCAAAATCTTCTCCATTGCACTAAATAATGAGCAAAAATATATTAACTGTTTCAAAAAGAGTACAGTCATCTTCCAGTACAAGGAAATTAAATGCATAAGGTTGGTGCAAGGAAAGAGACCACAAAGTAACAGTTAACTAAGATATGCAAAATGATCTATAGAACTGCTGACAAAAATGAGCAAAATATAGTTATTGTAAATGTCATGGGGAAAGATACGGAGAAGAATTGTGAAAGAAAGTTTTTTAATTGCTTTTTCACAAGATTTTTTTCCTTTCTCAGGGACAAGAGAGACAGCAAATACCTCCTGCAGATGCTTGTCGGGCAAAAAAGACTGTGAATGTTGCTAAAGTGAAGACAGAAATCACCTTTCCTACACATCTGTAACCCAGTGAAGCAGGACAGATGCTAGTAATAAAACTTCTAGAGATAGACAGGAGTTGGGTTTACTGCATTAATTAAAAATCAAATTAATATTACGTGAGAATTGTGTCTTTTTTCTTCATTTTGAATAAAACAATAGCACTGAGTAGCTACAGAATTCTATAGAAAATGTTTTCCTGAACACCTGCAAGGTATATCCTCTTCACTTATGAAAATTAATATACAAAATAAGTTCAATATTGCTACTTAGATGACTGCTTCAAATGATTAGCATAGGTACAAAGCCCAAATATATAAAGAAGTAAAATCTCATTAGTCTCGATTTCCTTTTATTGGAAAATGTTATGGCAGAAATAAAAGTCATGCACTTGAAAAATGTGAGTTTTCACTCTGGTGGTGATCCCAGAATGCTTTTTGTCTTTGCTAGTACCACAAACATACAAAGGTTGTATTATATATTGTAAGAGCAAAATTGTAACAGCTTGTTGAAACAAAAGCTGCTCATGAAAGCCATGTTAGCCCCTTTAGAGCCTACCTCTATTTCCTTTTAAGTGCACAGGAGACTTTTACTAACAGTATTGGATTTTGTGTTGGGCCACTTAATCATTCCTGAACAACTCATCAAACAAACGCATCAAACACACAGACCAAAACTATACCATAATCATAATCCATACCTTAACTAAAAGACAGAAGACACTGAAATGTGTGATTTGAAATTGAATACACCCAAAACACACAAAAAAAGAAAGCAGATAAATTGGAAGCTACTTCCAATTCCTGCCTACATTTTAAAGTCATCGCCACCCCATTGGAGTTAAAAATCTACAATCCTTGATTTTCATGAACAATATCATGTTTGCTCATGTCATTCAACCATCACAGCTATCCCACCACCCTTACAGAGTTTGAAACATAGCTCATAGCTTTTTGTTACAGAAAGTATCTAAAGCAAGTAAATTAAGCAAAAGCAACTCTGATAACAAACTCCTTACAACTCTCAACTTGAGGAAGATTTTTATCATGTATGAGTTGCTATAGTCCAGAGGGGGGAAAAAAAACCCAAAACAAAAGAAAACCAAATGAAACCAAAACCTCAAACACGAAAACCTCCAACAACCAACAACCAACAACCAACCAACCACTAAAAGACAATAAAATTTATTATTGACTAACGTGCACAGTGTAAATGGCAAAAAAACCCTAAAGTTCTTAACTGTAGCTCCATACTTGAAATTTTATTTAACATAGTTTAGTATTTTAAATGTAATCTCAGAGTGAAGACAAGGTTCAAGATAGCCATTGCAGTGTCTAGGACTCACAAGTCATGCTCTGCAGCTAATGCCTAATGCAGATTCATTAGAAATAAATCATTTCACAATATGTACAATCTGTAGGGTTTTAAATAAAAGGACTACATCAAATCAGTCCTTCCTAAAAAGAGTTAGATTTTACCCTCCTTATATCACTGTGGAATTACATGAAATACATTCCTATAGGTACAAATCCCATTATCTCCAGAATACAATGACTTATTAAAAATTACTATCATCAATGTCTCATTAGAGAGATGAAATCTGGTTTTTCTTTGTTAGAAACTTATATTCCAACTGGAAACTACAAATGCAGGTCTTCTGTTTTTAAAATAAAAGTGCAAATCTCTACCTTCATTAATAGAGATCAATAATTCAGATATAAACTATGTTCATTTACCCTGCTCCTCTTTGTGCCTTTTTCTCACAGCTGACTTCATTCTGTAAAGGAGATTAAAAAAAAAAAAAATCAGAAAGAATTGAAAGGAAACTGATTTAGTCCATTCTCTTGCCCAAAGAAAAGACAAGATTTAAACAGTTCACAGTACCTGTCCTTAAATCTTCAGTGATAAAGATACTACAAACTGCCCAAGCCATCTACTTCAGTATTTAATTATCAAATTGTGAAAATATTGGCTCTGGTTTTCCTTTTTTTTTTCTTTCTCCTTTAATGCTTAACATAAACTTTTCCTCCTGTATACTGAGCTCTGTTTTTTGTCTCAGAACAAACAGTGGTGTTTGCCTTCCCGTTTTCAGATATGGTTTACATATTTGAATATAAGCCATCCTACCTTTAGTTGTACAGCAGGAATTAATTTTATGTTATTTTGTTAATTCGTATTTTTGTAAAGTTCATTTTTTTTCAATTTGTTAGGCATACCATGTCTTCCAGCATGTTTGTTCTTACTGTATCATGTTTTGCAGCATGTTTTTCTCTGCTGATTCTTTAGTTGTCCAAAACTTAAATGAAATACAGTCATCAAAATTGAAAAAAACCCCCACTCCATTTTAGTATTTTTCAGTTTCAAAAGCAGTGGACATACTATTTCATATATCTTACTGAAGATACTTTTATTTAAACATGTAAATATTGTGCTTTATTATTGGCTTGTAGTATGACGTATAATCAGGGTAGATACTAATAGTCTCTCATCCTTCTTTGCAAATCTGTAATTTGCTATCCTACATTTTTTGTTTTATTATTTCGAGCCTCTTCACTTTGAAATATTTCTGTCTTTAATGCTGTTAAATGTTGGTGTTCTATTTCTAAAAATAGAAAGAGTCTGGTGCAAATTTCAGATGCAAAATTTTTCAGCACTCAATAATGCTGAGAAGTTGTCCAGCTGTGCTAATATCATTATTACCATATCACCAAAAACTTATCCCAGTGTCAAAGTGTATTTTTATTATTGTGTTGTTACTGCCTTAGGAAAAAGAAATCATTTGGTTTATTTACCTGTGCTTCTACATTATACCAGAAAAAATTATCAGACTTTCTGGTACAATTATAAAGTTTACTTACATTTTTGTTAATTTTTCCTTAAGGTCATTTACAGCTGAACAAGAAAACCTTTTAAGTTCATTGTTCTTTTTTGAAGATTCATTTAATTGCTGCCTTAATAAGACATTTAACAAATACTTTAAAATGTGTATTTTCTAGAAAATGCACCTTAATATGAATATTGTTCTAATACTGGCGCTATTTATTTTTATGTCTTGTTCAATAATCATTTGTGAACATTTTTGGAGATAAGTAATACGATATGGCAATAATAGCACAGTACATCTGTCATGTCTGACACAATAGCTACTCAGAATCAGAGTAGGGAAACTTGAAAAAATTAAATGGTTGCAGAACTATGAGCAAGATTTTTCTCTGAAAACCCATACTTCAAGCCACAAAATTCCCTAGCAGGATATATACTTAGGTAGTGAAATAGAAAATAAAGCATGTTATTATTTATTAGGCTCTTTTGTTGATCAGATAGAGAGAAATCACACTGTTTGTAGTAGATACTAAGATGTACAGCTTTCAAATAAGCTTCTTCCTGAGTTAAAGACATAACACATTGTTCTTCCATATTGTGAGAGCTGTTCACCACTGCAGACACACCGTATGCAAATTAAACTTTTGTTTTACTCTAGCTGAGGCTTTACTTTGCCCACTGAGTGATTTATCTGTGCAAGAGAGAAAGCTGTATTTGTACCATTAACCTTCTCTGAGACTTTTTTGGGGGAAGTTTCCCCTCATCATTTTTATATGATTACGTAAGAGTCTAGGTATGAAAACCACCCTAAACAGAAACACATCTGGGTATGTCCTGGCCATGGACCTTGTATCTACAGTCTTATCCATTTAGGGCAGAGCACAGGTCCTAAATGAAGCTTTAAGGCAACTGTAAACTGTTTTCACTCTTCCTTGTGAAATTTTCTATTGTCAGAATGAAGCAGTTCTAAATTGTATTGGCAGAAACTGACACAATTTTGAAGTGCACATGAATCTTTCAACAGTTTATTTGGAAGAGTTTCTACCTTTGAAAAAAATCTTATACTAAATAGTAAAGTAACTGCTGGTGCACTAGAACAATCTGTAGAAATAAGATTGGTCTACTAATATGTATAGATTTGTTCTCGAAAGTCAAAATAATAACTTGTTAAATGTATTTACTTGGATTTTTTTTTTCCTTTAATATCTGTATGTGTGCCTTAAAGGCCCATGGAAGTCAGATCCCCTTGTCAGTTCAAGAACTAGTAGGAAAACAAAATACTCTTCATTTTTAAGGAGAGATAAAGTAAAAAAATAAAGAACAAACAGCATAACAAGATAAGCATTAAACTGAGCTGTTTAGTTGTTCTACTCTTCCATTATTTCCTATTCAGTCCTTCTTCCCTTGGCTGTTTATGTAAAATGCAAGCTATTTAGGGTGAGGGGGCTGTTTTCTTGTTGTCAGTACAGATTTCTGGCATTCTGTACTAACGAGCAACCATTATAAACGACAACATGTATATTCTCCTTCATACAAACACAACAGATTTTTTAACAATCAAGAGTAAGGCTTAGAAAACAGACTCTACACCTCAGAGTAGAAAATTGGAAATAAGCTGTGATTAAATAAATGAATGAGCCAGACCCCTGGAGTTAAAGCAGAGAAGTTGGCAGTACCAACAGCAGCAAGAAGCATTGAAGAGACAGAAGGGAAGCTTCAGTTAAAGCACTGGAAGAGGTTGAAAATGAGACAGGAGTGAACCACTCCAGTGTGAATATAGCTCTCATTCAGCAGAGCAGAAGGTTTCTAACTAGAAATCTTGTATTATATAGCTTCCAGGTAGTTGAAATTGCCCAAGTCAAAATGCTGTTGGCAAGAAAATTCCAATTTGCATCAACATTGTTCAACAGGTAACAGTGACTGGATCTTAAAGAAGATATTCCCTTTCTCAGTGGCCAGTTCAGCAATATCACAGTGACACTACAACACAGTTATTTTACTGCTCTATCTTTATCCTAATCAATATGGATAATATTTTTTTAATGGAAAAATTTACTTTGTCAAAGCTAACAAAAGTACTAGTAAATTCTGGTTTGGTTTCAAACTGGAAAGAAACAATATGTGTGTTTATCACAAAATAATCAGTAGATTATCAGCTTCATTAGACAATCAGATAATCGGTATATTAATTGTACAAAAAAATTACTATGTGTGCAACTGCATGTACTGAGCCCACTTAAGAGAGAAACATGATAAGGAGGTTTATTCATTTGTCCAAACAGCTAGATAGACACTGAATGAGAAGAATTTAATCATTGTTGCATTTATGGAATTTGTAAGAATACATTATAAAACACAATGCACATTTGCCAGTCTTAAAGATGGGGACTCAAACCGCATGGTAGAAGAGCATAAACTAGATTTTAGTCCTGAGTGGCAGTATTCCTATTTATTCTACATATCAAAATGATTATTAATTTAGATCTAAATGCCTTAGGCTAAGTCTTGCTCCTCAGTGCATTTCTGTATAAATTTTGCATAAAATCATTGCTTTTGTCACTTTACTTGAATTGATATTACCTGCTTATTTCAAGATAAAACTCCAAATAATTTTTCTTTTTCTCACCTGTAAAACTCCCATACTTCCTGTATCACAACAAAACTACCATGAAATACCATTACTATTATGATTTTTTTTTTCCAGTATACCTGGAACTACAGCCTAGAAAGCCTGATGTTCACTGCAGGCAAGCTGGTAAAAATGATACTGAAACATGCAAATAATGAACACATGGATAAATACTAGTAAAGAGGGAAGCATGAACTTGGCTTTCTAGAGTCAAATAATTTTTCACAAATCTCTTGGACCACTCTGGATCAGCTCTTAATTTTTCAATTACATGTATCAATTCATGGATCCAACTCTTAATACACAGAATACTCTATATGCTTTCTTACATTTCACTAAATATATTTTCAAATGTTAATTAACTCCTGGTACAAACATACGTGGCAGAAGGTGACAAACAAAATTTGTAAAAATCATTTAATTGCTCAACACTACCAACTTTCTATACTAACTACTTTTTTAATGCTGTTGCTTTACTATTTCTTTAACCTGCTTGCTCTACAGCAATTTTTTTTCTTTGCTAAATCTGTCTGTTTCATATTTGGAAATCTGATGTCTAAGACTGTGGTTCCAATACCCCTTTACTTCCGAAACAAAACTCTGCAACATAATTTTTTTTTATGGTTTTCCTGGGTGCGTCTAGATGTCTTCTGAATTATTCTTTCTTAAATCCAGCACCACAGTAAGTAATAAAAATAAAGATAGAAACTGAATGAGAAGCAGAAATTATTGTGACAACTACGTAGAGCATTACAAAAAATATGTTAAAATATATATATTCCCAGAGTAAAAAGAGGGACACGATCATCTTGTGATAGCTTATATGCAAGCACTTATATTGCTCAGACTGAGAGGGAAAATTAAATCATATGTAGAAATTTCAGCAAATACCTACCACAACCTTAATGAAATATCTGTAAGTAGTGATTTTTGTACTATTTGTTTGTTTTTCATCTGCTAATGCAACTCTATGGTGTTTCTAACAGTGGAAGCTACAGTATAGGGAGGACATACCAGTTTGTCATCTGAACCTACTAAGAGCAATAGTAGTAGAGAAAAATGGTCACAGATTTCTCAAGAAAAAGTCTTTTCAGTCTTTTCAATGTTGAGAAAAGAACATTTGATCAATCACAACAGATACAGTATGACACAATGAGTGACAACATTAATGTGTCTGTCAAGAAAGTCGGAAGGAAAGTCTGAACTGGTATGTTTCAGCTAAGGTGTTTTGATGTCAAATATTAATAATCATACTGACAAAAAAAAAAGTCACACTGAAAAATCTTTTATTTCCTAAAATGTCTTACTTTCTGCCTATTTCTAACAGTAACAACTTGTACCAGGGTGTTTTCACAACTTAGTATTTCAGAAGTTAATACTGGATGCTGACAAGGAAAACCACAAAGGCAAATTTAAATTTTTCAGTGTAGGGAGTGAAGTTATTTTTTGATTTGCTAAACTACTCTAAGCACTTTTCTTAGCCTCTCACTAATGATTAACAAATAAGGCTTTCCAAATTAACTTTATTATTCAATGTTCCTATTTTCCCTTTGTTATACTTCCATGGTTGCAGTCTGCATCTCAGATAACCCACACCTTTTTAGAAGAATCAGGCCTGGAGAGTAAGCACTGAGATAACATGATCAGAGAAAGAAGCATGGAAACCACTGGGGAGCAAGAACCATGGAGGAATTCTTTTGCAGCCCATTCACACTTCTAAAATTGCTCATTTGAGGAGGATTTTTATCTGTTTATTTTAAAAAATTCAGTTTCACAGGTGAGAAAGAATTGTGAGATTTTTAATTGCTATCAGTTACATTTCATATGCACAATTATTTTCCCACAGCCCTTTCCATCCAACTGCCTGAAGTTTATACCATGTATTTTTGATACAACTACCTACTTGTGCCTCTAAATATATTCACAGTTTCAACTTTTGCTGCTCTCTTTACAAATGAAAAACAGTTCCACAAATATCCTTCTGATATAACTAAGATCTTCCTCAGAATCATTCATGCCATATGGATTGATAGATTGCTATGTGCTGAATTAAACCATTCTTTTTGAGTTAGACAAAAGACTAACTCGTGCTATTTAGACCATCAAATTTCTGAACCAGATATTCCTTCAAAGTGTCCTAATAAGTTTGCACAATCGTTGAGTGACTCGAATACTTCCTCTCTCTTTGTAAAGTTCAACCTTCTCTAAAATCTTACCGGAGTCTTCACTTTTTACAAAACAAGGAAGAAGCTTGTTTGAAAGTTCTTTCTAGAGACTATTCACGAGTGGAAATGCGAACCCGCAGGAGGTGAAGCTGCTGCTCTAAAAACAAGGAAGCCAGAGCTGCTCCTCTACCACCATCTAGTGGGGAAGAGCCCTGCTGCCCATGACACGGCCGAGCTCCCTAAGCGTGAGAGCAAGGCTCCTCCTGACTGAACTTCAACTGAGGGATTGCACACTACCTGCTTTATCTAAATCTTCACGCCCAGAGACCAACTAACTTCCAGACAGGAGGCTGGAATCAACATCAGAGTACATTCAAAATAACAACCTAAGAGCTCTCTATACCCTAGCTTTCACCTCCTTGGACCAAAACATTCAGCATGTGTTTTGGAACGTCAGAAATGTTATGTTTGGAGGTGAAAAACCAGAAACTGTTCCCTGTCATTTAGAGTAAACACTCATTACAAATAAAGGATTTCTTACAAATTAATGAGCCACCAAATCAGCATAATGATTTTCAGGAAACAGAACAACTGGGCACAATTTGCTCAGCTCCTGAAAAAAGGACAAGATGGTGCTACTGGAAAAATCATGTTTATAGGTATAAAGGTAAGCATTCAGAGAAAGATTTCTAACACTTATTATCCTTTTTAGTAACATTAAAGAAGTAACTCTAATGCAATGGTAAGGGAAATAGTAAGGGAAAAATTTGATTCTAAGACAAATTTTATATCTAGTAGGGCTAGTATTTAGAAGCTATGTTGATATTTTCAGTGACATTAGAGGGACATCATGGTAACTATTCTCAAAATTTTATTGGGGCTGAGGTATCGTAAGGTATGTACTCCAAATAGATTTCAGCTATTAAAGAGTGTATTTTTTATCTTCACAAATCAGTGTAGCATTTAGGGGCTTTTCTCTAACCTAACTGTATTGTCATACCTAAATACATTCACAGAATCACAGAATGGGTCAGGCTGAAAGGGTCACAGTGGGTCATCTAGTCCAACATTCCTGCTCAAGTAGGGCACAGGGCACAGGATTGTGTCCAGGCTTGGATATCTCAGGTGAGGGAGACTCCACAACCTCTCTGGGCAACCTGTGCAGTGCTTGGTCACTGCACAGTAAAGTTCTTTCTGTTCAAGTGAGACACTTGAAGTTGAGTCAGGTGATGCTTCCTGGGCACCACCACGAAAAGACCCCAAAATAAACATCAAAACCCAAAGAATTGTAGCCATCTTGCAAGTCTGTAGTGTTTGAGTAAAAAGCACATTTCTACCTAGAGAAGGGTCAGGCGTTCAACAGAATCAAACACCACTTCAAAAGTTCCCAGTGCTCAAAACACTTTGTATGAAAAGAAAGGCTCTATATTTGATTGAAGACAAGCAAAAAACAAAATTCACTAGGTGAGTACAATACTCTACACTTTTTTTTTCAGAACTCATCCAACTCTAAGTAGAAACAGACATTACTCATTTGCAATGTTTTAAACCAAATCTTGCATTTTATTGATGTTATTTTGCAAAATGAGTTTTCCTTCTCCTTTCACTTTTGAAGACCGTGTTTACAGCTGTACACCATGTGTGTTTTCTAGATTAGATAGCCTGATGTTGAAACATAAACTGAAAGTGCAAAACACTTTCCAGACAAGAAGTTATGCAGCTGCAATAAATTTAAATATTCTAACGTCTAGTATGTTAAAGGAAAATATTAATATACATGATTTGTCAGACACCAGCACAAGTAACTCACTTTATTTGGCCCTAAGCAGACAAGGAACTCAAATTTGTAGATCCATTCATATCACTTGGGTGCCTTCTAGAAAAAGCTCTCCTGCACTTGGGCAACTTGCAGAAGCTTTTCTGCCAGAAGTCCTTCCTCATGTTCCTTGCTACCAGCGCAGGCCCAATAATTAATAACTTGGATTAAGTTTAATAAACTGGAGTAAAATCACCAATTTCCTCCTGCATCTACTTTAAGCTATATTCCTTTCCTTCTTCCTAAAAAATGTAAATAGCTCTTGCCATACAGTTCAGTATGGTTCCTGTGAGAATCAGGGAATAAAAGAGAAAGGAAAGAAAAAGCATGGTTCTGAGAAGGAATAGTGACCTGGAAAGTTTGTCAAAGATGGACGATACTGAGAGGAAAACATTTAATTGCAGGCATTAATATCAGTGTAAACAACACATGGGTCCAGTACTGGGACCCTAGGAGATAATGTGAGGAGGAAGAGGAGTAGAGTTTCTCGTATTTAATATGGCAATAGACTGAAGAGACTAAGAATTGAAAAGAAGATGGTAGGGTTTTTACATGCTTTTATTTTGTTTAACAAAAGCTTTTTTAGGGATTGAATTGCCACTTCAAGTCAAGGAGAAGCAGGGAGAGAGAAATAAGGAATAGTAAAAAACACAAACAAACAAACAAACAAAACACCAACCAAAACACCAAAACCCCAACAAACAAACAAACAAACAAACACCTACCACAGAATTTCAGCTAAATTACCCTTTGCATTACATTACTTTAAAAAGTAAATACAAAATTAACAAATTTCTTTACTCTCCCAGCAACTGCAGTTGGGAAAAACTGTATGTCTTTCCCATACCATCTTGACACTTAAGTGCTTAAATTGGGAAAGATAAGTTGGGATCCCAGCTCTCGGGGTCAGGACACCTCCATTTCTCCAGCTGCTGATGAAGAGTTTATGAGAGGTGACTGGTAGGAAAGATGTGTGCTAATGTTTTGTGCTTATGTAGATTGCTCACCAGCAATTCTATGGGCGAAGTCTTTACGAGTGAAGTGTTAAGGTCTATGGGTGAGTGTTAAGGTCTTTGATATCTGGGTATTAATATCTCTAGTGTCCTCAAGCCGTAGGTTTGTTACAGAGCCCAAACAGCTTGACTCCTGAAAAAGGCAAGAGTCTGCGTAAGCCTCAACTTCTGAACTTTGGGGTAAAATGACACGTTCAAGGGGGAATACGTGTTAGGCAGTTCAGGAAGGCTGTACCTTCCTAGTAGCTCAGCCGATGGCGAAAGGAAGAGGGCAACATGCGGCCGGGAGTTTAGAGTAAAAGGAGGATGCGCCCACTGGAACCTCGAGAGAGAAAACCCCGCGGGCGTGTCCCCCAGTGGAGTCTCTCCCATCATGCGAATAAAGTTGCAGGACTCCTCTGTCACCTTTATGGACACTGGTTTTTCATAGCGTGATTTTCCGCACGTGACTGAGCCCACCTGAGGAAAGCAGCTGCTCCGGCTGAGCGAGGACGATGCTCTGTCTGCAGGCATGAGGAGATCGCTCACCTGAGGGACAGGTAGGTGCCATCTATGCAGAGTCTACGAAATTCTCCACTGGGAATCATAAAAACAAACCAGCAAACAAACAAACAAACAAGACAACACCCCTCCCCCCGCCCAGTTTACCCAACCACTATTTAAACATTGTCACACGTTTCCACAACACTACGAAGAAGACATGTTGATGACTTTTTCAGATGGCATTTAAGGCCGTTTTTCGGGTGTGTGGTCGGTGCCCCCGCTTCACACCGCCTGTATGAAGTGCGTTCACTACCCTGACCTGCCCGGGTGCTCCAGCGCAGCAGACCCCGAGGCAGGATCCCACCCTCCTCCGTCAGGCAGATCCTTCGGGATCGGCAGGAAAAGGGTTAAATGCGGAGCCTCGGCGCCTGGAACCCGGCGGACTGTTCCATGACCTCGAGAGGGGGGACCCACTTGCACATTGCTAATTATTCACTCTCAGATAATGTTAGGACTCGAAAAGGAAAGTTATAAGCAGTCGTTAAAAAGCATGAGAAGCAGGGCTGTGAGTTAAAACAGGTGAACCTAAGCTAAAATCCTGAGGGCACCTCTGTCTTTTCTCCTGCGTGGGCAAGTTGCGCTCAGCCCGGTCGGAGGGAGGAGGCGAGGCGGCACCCCGGTAGCGTGTTTGGGGCTCGCAGGGTGCTTTTGCAGTTCTAGATACACTTTAATTTCTCCTTTCAGCATCCCTGGAGTTTTCCTCTTCACTGGCTGCTTGTAACAGGCCTCGTTTGCCTAAGCGGGACTGGGAGGAGAGGAGGAAGGGCGGGCGGGGGAGCGGTGACGGCAGCAGGGTTCTGAGGTGACAAAGGCGCGGGAAGCGGCCGGGGCAGCCCGGGGTGCTGCTCGGTCAGGGGGTCAGTGGCTTTCTGTAGTTCAAGTAATGATAGAATCCGCCGCGCCGAGCCCAGTGGAAGAGGTGTGACAAACAGGTTTGGGAGTCCTGAGCATAAAAGCGAGTAACTCGGCCGGATTTCACAGGCGGTGTTGGAGAGCCGGGGCTGAGATCCGCCCCAGGCGGTTCGGGAACAGGCGGAAGGCGTCCTCCGACATCTGCTCATACCAGTGTTTTGGAGTGTCTTAGAGACATTGTCTGTGTTCTTTAGGATCGATTTAATATGTCAGTACAGAGGGGAGAAAAAAAAAAAAACAACCCCAAACATAAAACCAAACCAACAAAAACAACAACCACAAAAAAAAAACCCCGCCTTTTTTT
>VWYO01004593.1:0-12307 GCA_013400275.1 Rhadina sibilatrix
GGAAAGGCTGATTACCCATAGTTTGTTGCAAGCTCAGCACTCTGACTAGGTTGAGTTTCGTATCTCTGTTAATGCTTGTTACTTTTAACTAATCAGATCTTTTTACAGTATCCATGTATTATGTAATGATTCCTTAGGAAAAAATCTTATAACACATGCAATCAATTAATTTTTTTTAAAAAGAGAGAACCCTGGATACTCCTGACCAGCCTTATCTCTGTGCCTAGTAAGGTCATGGAACAGATCCTACTGGAAGCTATGTCAAGGCATATGGAAGGCAGGGATTAGACACAGCCAACATGCCCTAGGCAAGGCCAAATCATGCCTAACTAATCTACTGGCCTTCTGTCATGGAGGGACTGCATTAGTGGACAGGGAAAGAGCTATGGATGTCATCTATCTGGACTTCTGTAAGGCCTTTGATACCATTCCTCACAACATTCTTGCCACTAAATTGGAGAGAGATAGGTTTGACAGATGGACTGTTAGATTGATAAGGAACTGGCTGGATGGCTGCATCCAAAGAATTTCAGTTAATGGCTCAATGTCCAAGTGGAAATCAGTAACAAGTGGTGTCCCTCAAGGGTCTGTATTGGGACTAGTACTATTTAATATCTTCATCAATGATGCAGAGGGATTGAGTACATCCTCAGCAAGTTTGCAGACAACACCAAGCTGAGTAGAACAGTTGATTCCCTAGAGGGAAGGGATGCCATCCAGAGGGACATTGAGAGGCTTGAGTAGTGGGGCCATGGGAACCTCATGAAGTTCAAGGCCAGGCTCTGGGGTCAGCAGTACAAAAAAGACATGGACCTCATGGACCTGTTAGAGTGGGTCCAGATGAGGGTCACAAAAATGATCAGAGGGCTGGAACACCTCTCCTATGAGGAAAGGGTGAGAGAGTTTGGGTTGTTTATCCTGGAGAAGAAAAAGCTCCAGGGAGACCTTATTGCAACCTCTCAAGATATAAAGGGGACTTAAAAGAAAGACAGAGTTGTTGGGCTTTTTTTATGAGGGCCTGTAGTGACAGGACAAGGGGCAACAGTTTTGAACTGAAAGAGGATAGGTTTAGATTGGACATAATGAAGAGGTTTTTTTACAATGAGGGTAACTGTAACTGGGACAGGTTGCCTAGGGAAGTTGTGGATGCCCCATCATTGGAAGTGTTCAAGGTCAGGTTGGATGGGGCTTTGAACAACCTGATCTAGTGAAAGATGTCCCTGTTCATGGCAGGGGGGTTGGACTTGATGATTCAATGTAAAATCTTAGAGATATCAATCTTACACTCATATAGTGAAAAATGGTGTCTATCTTAGTTCTTTCTGTACCTTCCACTTGGATAGATTCAGACAGCAGTAAGATATCTTACAAAGTATTCTTTTGCAGTCTGAACAAAACCAGTTCTCCCACTCTTTCCTCCTGTAATATGTTCCAGCCTTCTGATCATCTGGGTGGCCCTCCACTGGATTTGCTCTGTTATGTCCATGTGTCTCTTGTCCTGGGGAGCCTAAAACTGAACACAGAACTCTGGATGTGACTTTGCCCCAATGCCAAATAGAGGGGGGAAATCACTTTCTGAGACCTGCAGACTGCATTCCTGCTACTAAAAATATCCCAGCAAAAGAGGATGAAAATTTTTGTCATCTTTATGACTTAAGTTAGATCATGGGTCTTTAAAGCATTAGAGTTGGTGCAAGAAGGGAGGATGTTTGTGTCTCCTGGAGTCCTGAAGTGCAACACTTCCTCTTACCAATGCAGTGGTTGTTAGTTTAGCTGAGTTAAACATGAAGTGACTGCCTTGGTTTATTTCAGCCTCACAAGACCTTCCCATTTAGGAGCATGTATAATAAAATGGTATTCCTTTGAGTCTTGTTTTTTTTCTTTTTTTCTTTTTTTTGTGTCAATTTTTTTGCATTCAGATGATGTAGTGCAGCCTGGCTGGGTGTCTGTGTCATGCCAAGCCTGTGTGTCAAATTCACATCTGCTACTAGGGTTCTGTTAAGCTGTACTCAAAGTGATCTTACAAACAGCAAGGAAAAATATGTCTTACCTGGCAGTGTTAGAAGTCTTCATCTGTATTGAGGTAATAATTAGTACATACTACCAGAAGTTAGAACTTGTGCTTGTAACAGACATGTATGCATTATTTATTTATTTTTCTCCTTGTGGTTGTTATCAGTAATTAGTAAAATAAAATATTGGTAGCTGATAGTGATATGATTAGCTGTGCTGATTAAAAGTGACTTTAGCATTTACTGTTGACATTCCAAGTATTCCAGATGCAAAGAACTACTGCATTGTGCTTTATTCCCCTAAGAAAAGCCTAGTTTTAAAGGATTATATCATGAAAGTGAGATGGAAGGAAAATTTTCATGACCTGTAATAATGACTTACAGCTTTAATGAGGATTGGATGGATAGGGAAAAAAGGTAATCTACTGCTTCTGCCCTCTTTGTATCATACACAACAAAGTAGTACAACTTTGTGTGGAATATATTATGTAGCAAATTTCTGGACAATATCTTATTAATAATGTTTATTTTGGGAAATGCTTAGCATGGACATAATTTGTCAATGTTGAACTCTGGAGGAAAGAAATACAGGCAAGATTTAACTTTTTTTATCATTAGAATTTCTCTTTTTCGATCAGAGGTCAAAAAGTGCACCAAAAAAAAACGCTCCTGTGGTCAAATATTTTTCATATAATGCAACATTTAAAAAGCCTTTCTGAACTGAATGTTTTCTAAAAATGTCTGAAATTATGCTATAATTATTTGTCTTTTCTGCAGCACAGCTTCCCTCTGGAATATGCATTGAAGGTGCATAAAGCCACCAACTGAAGTCAGAATTGAAGTGGTTAATAACTATTTTGACTAACTTGAAGATAAAATTTTAGAGAATTCTTGCACATGATATTGCTTATATGATATTCTCCATAGGTTGACCCTTATCAGTTTAAAAAGCTTTAAGCTTCGACTCTTTTTTATACATAGTTCTTTAAATAATTCCTAATCTTCCCATGGGTTTTGAGACATGGGGTGCTTGTAATGGATAGCCCATGAAGCTTTTCAAATCAATACAATTTGTTCATTAATTTAATTGATGAAAGTTTTTAGAAAGCAAAGGAATTGATATACTGGTATTCAGGACAATTATGCTGTTATGTGATATGTATTTAAGCAGATTTCACTGTAGAAACTTCTCTCTTTTCTGGCAGAGCTTTTATCTCAGTTATCAGGCGTGAGACGTTCTACAGGGCAACTCAATTCTTCTGGCCCTTCTGCTTCTCAGTTACAGCAGCTGCAGATGCAACTGCAGTTGGAAAGACAGCATGCACAGGCAGCAAGACAACAACTGGAAACTGCACGCAATGCAACTAGACGCACTAACACAAGCAGCATACCCACCACTCTTACACAATCTATAGCAGCAACCAATACATCTAACACAGAAAACAATCATCAGACTATACAGAATTCCCAGTTTCTTCTTATGAGGTAATTTGGTTTGTGGTTTTAACTCTTCTTCCATTTCTCTTTTCCTTGTCTTGTTGTGGACATAGAGTTCAGTGAAACTGCAGCCAGATCACTAATGAAGTTTGTAGTTGAGACACTATGCTTTTGTTTGCATTTGTAACATCACCTTTTCAACCCTGCTGTTTGTTCCTAGGCAATGAATAAATATTACTTGTTGTTTCTCAATTTGAAGAGAAACATGAGATATTGCCTTGTTAACCTGTGTTTGTTTACTACTTTGATAAGACAAGAGCATTTACAATATGTTTCAAACTTTTATGCTGATAATGTGAGGGGAGAGAACTTGAAGTTAGTTTTATTTAATAGGAAATGAATCTTTAATGTGAAGGTTGAATAGAGGTTTATATATAAAATATTTTGGCTCAAAAAACAAAGAAGGATTGTGCTATTAATAACCAGCATGCATCTGTTTCAGAAAGTATAATTAGATCCTACAGTTCTATAGAACAGAATACTTCAGTTGGAAGAGACCTACAACCATTATCTAGTCCATTCTACTATAGAAGAGTTGCCCACTCTCATTCCAGCTTTGGAGGTTTAGAATATTGATTTTCTGGATTCAAGGAGGAGGATGTTTTTCAGTTGCATGTTGAGAAAAAACAAAAGCATTTAAACAGTTTCTGTGTCTAGAAACTGAGGTTGTGATGAGTTATTGCTCTCATACAGATTTCTGTCAAAACTTGTGGTAATATCTCAATCCAAAGCTTTTTCAAAATCATAACTTTAAGGAAAGTATCTGCAAATGTCAGTCACTGATCTTGTGAGCTAGGATAGAACTGAAAGCAAGCAATTATCTTCTGTTAGGTGATGGTGCATGGACTGATAAGTGAAGGGAATGATGTAGTGTGCTTTGGGAATCTCTGGGCATTATGTGTATAGTAATGTATTTTGTGGCATGCTTGCATTTAGAAGTTGTACTGGGGACAAAATGAGCGCTTAAGAGATGACTAGAGAATTTTAATGCCCCTTAAAACAAAATCCCTCTGAGGGGAAACAAACTTCAGAAATGGATTTTTTTTTTTTTCCCCTTCAGCCTTAGAATCTACTTCTATGAAGGATTTTTTGGAAGCATCTAGGAACAAGTTTGTTAAATGTTTGTATTTTTGCATCAGGAGTGCCAGATATTGTCAGATCTCTACATATCAACAGAAGTGCAGCAGTACCTAGGTTGTTTCTCAAAGGAATGGCTTTCAGATGTCATTCAGCATGCATCATTCCAATTGTTTAGGCAGCTAACGAAAGCCCATTTTGTTGATGATACTACTAAGCCTGTCTTATCTTTCTGTGTTGCTCTGCAGGTTGAATGATCCTAAGATGTCAGAAGCAGAGCGTCAATCAAAAGAAAGCGAACAGGCAGATCGCAGCTTGTTTGTTCAAGAGCTTTTACTGTCCACTTTGATGCAGGAAGAAAGTTCTTCCTCAGATGAGGATGAAAGGGGAGAGATTGCTGATTTTGGTGCTATGGGCTGTGTAGATATTATGCCTCTAGATGTTGCTTTAGAAAACCTAAATTTAAAAGAGAATAATAAAAGAAATGAGCCTCCTCTTTGATGGCATCCCACTTTGCAGACAATGTCCTCTGTGCTGTATTTGCCAATGAAAGTGGACAACAACTATCTTGGGTTTGTTTTGGTGATTGTAATTTCAGGTCTGTCACTCTTGTTACATTGTGTACATTCAAAGGAAAAGAGAAAAGATATATATGATAATCATTTCCACTTAACCAATTTTTACTTTTAGCAGATAAATATAGGTTGCAGTGCAGAGAAAAAAAAGCTCTGTGTCCTGTAGCTTGACATGCAAAAAAAGCTCTCCTAATGCTCCACATTCAAACTGAAGAGGAAAAAATGAAAAAATCTCTAATGAAGCTGCTGTGTGTATTTATGAATATTAATGAATAAAACTTGCTTGGATGGTTTACCTTAACTACTGCATGATTTTTATTTCAGTGTGCATGAGTTTTAGTGACCTTGTAATTTAAAAAAAATCTAAGTACAAGGAGTAAAACTATAAAACACCAAAGCTTTCCCGTTATTCAAAGGTAATGTGAAAAAAAAAAAAGATTAATACTCACTAGCAGTTTGCAGCCATGAAGTAGCCTTAGAGTAACACATCACCAGTGACTTTTTTATTTGCTTTCCCTGCATATTAATGAAAACTCTGCAATGGGCTATATTTTTGATTACGTAAGTGTGACGTTTTGCTGTATCGTGACCACTGTGTTGCCCTGTTAGACATCATATCCAAGTGGAATTGAACTTTGTAGTCATCTGTAGGAGACAAAAAAGAAGGGCCACTACTGGAATTTACTACAAAGGGCTTCTGTGTGCCCTAACATGAAATTTTGTTCAACTTTCTTTAAAGTTTTCCTTTTTGTGTTAAATATACCTTATTTAGGTATAAATGATTCATATATTCACTGTTGGGGGATGTGTATTAACCTGGATTATGTTGCTTTAGTTTTAAGATTTCATAGTCCTTATAATTTTGAGTTATGTATTTTCTTCAGTTTACAGACACTCCATAGTATTAGGAGAGGCTGAGGATTTGATTTCCCAGTTATCTCCATATGTTACAATTTGGATTCTTAATGCTAACTTCCTATCAACCTTGGTGAAAGAAACATGACACTTGGTCTGGATGAAATTTGGATCTTGAATAGAAACATGATGGGTTGCAAACTAAGCATGGGATGTGCTCAGCAGTATGGCCTTAGCACACAAAGGTAATATTTTAATAGTGATTCTACACAGAAAGTACCAGCATGATTGCTCATTTGACATGCAATGAGACTGGAAGAAATGTGAGCTTTGACAGTACTTCTAACTTGTCTATCTCCCACTGTTTTAAAGAAATGAGAGCCTTTTTTTAACCTGTCTTGGGCATATTATTTAAGGGTATGGACTGTTACAGATTACACTGTAGCTTGCCTCAAAAGCCACGTGTCTACATGTGCATGCATTTCTGTCTTGGGGCCCCTGTCTGTTCACAGAATTCTGGAATGGTTGAGATTGAAAGGGACATCTGAAGGTCCCCTGGTCCAACCTCCCTGATTAAGCAGTGCCTCCTAGAGCTGTTTACCCAGGATCATGTCCAGGAGGCTTTAGAACATCTCCAGGGAGGGAGACTCCACAACCCCACTGGGCAGCCTGTTCCAGAGCTCAGTCACCTTCACAGTGAAAAAGTGTTTCCTGATTCTCAGACAGAACCTCCTATGTTACAACTTGTGCCCATTGTCTCTTGTCCAGTCACTGAGCACCACTGAAAAGAGCCTGGCTTCATCTCGTTTTCATCCTCCCTTCAGTTATTTATATACATGGATGAGATGCCCCCTGAGACTTTCTCTAGAATAAACAATCCCAGCTCTCAGCCTTTCCTCATAGGAGAGGAGCTCTAGTCCCTTGATCATCTTCATGGCCCTTGGTTGAACTGTCTCCAGCATGTCCATGTGTCTCTTGTAATGAAGCACGGGAAGGCAGCTGGGACAACCACAAACGTATGACTAAAACACAAAGTAAAATTTTTCCTGTTACCTTGCTGACCCAGGGGATTCCTGAAGCAACACCCAGGCAGAAGCACACAGGTGGAGAGACAGGCACGATTTAACTTGGTCCATGACAGAGAATCACTGGCTGCTGTTCACACTGGTTTATCAAAGGTTATTCCCAGCTGCAAGGTCACTTGAGTGATTTACAGTCCACCTTGCCAGTCTTCCACTTTTTAATCCATTCCTCCCAACATTACACCCCCTCACTGAAGACACCACTGCTGCTGGGGCTGGAAATGTGGGATAGGGAATTTACAAAGGCACTTTAAAAAGCATACAGAAAAAGGAATAAGCATCTAATGATCTAAGTGTTCCACCCTTCTTGGCAGGGACGTAAACCACTCAGCTAGCCAGGCACCACAAGTAGGTTGTGTGATTTGATGTATAAAATCCTGAAGATGCTGAATATCATCCTCCATGCCAGCTGATTCAGCAGTCAGATCAAAGCAGCCTTCAAATTCAACAGCATTTATGGTGTTGAAGAGGGCAGTAGTTTATCAGTAATCAACATTCCTTGGTGTACAGCAGTTACTCACAAAGTTAAGGCAACAATTGCCTTGGATATCCAAGTTAAACCTTGCACAAGGGCACATCAGGTGCTCTATATTCACTACTCAGAAAGAATGAGAAGTTAGTTACAGTAAAAAACAACCACACACAGCCACACACAGGTATTTACAAAAGGATCTTGCAGAAAGGTATGCAAGGTATGTGCTCATAGTACAAGCCCATGAGCCAGCCTGTGATAAAGGGGGGAAATAGGAATGTCATATCCTTCCAGTAATACATATGCTGTTGCTCCAGCTCCTTCTGCTAAAATTATTCTAGACCTGGTAGCTTGAGATGGAGTGTTAGCCCACACAGATTGAAGAGCTTTGACTTATGCTTTTTCAGATCAAACTTCAATTTGATGTTGGCTTTGTGTCAAAGATACCTGAAATTCAAGAACTCAGCAATATGGTATTGACATAGTATATAGACTAAGGGGGAAAGACAGAGTACAGAACCACACTGCATTGTCAGGGGTTGTTACATGAATGTTCACATCTAGATTAATAGGTTGCAGTCTCACCACAGAATTCATTGGTATAAACAATTCCATTTCCTCTGTGCCTAATATTTTGGCAGAGACACCATCTGAAAGAATTTCAATCCTCACTGTTTTGTACTGGCAGTGTGCAGTCATGCTATTTTAGCCTGTGATTCTTCCATTTTCTTGCAGTGCCCAAACTATAGCTTAAATTCATTTTTCCATCAGGATATAATGTATAGCAGAGTCTTGTAATCCCTTGGGCCAAAATACTACAGATTTTTTTTCAACTTTTCATCCCAGTCATCTGCCACAATCCCCACAAGGCTATATCATCCAGAATTGTTATTTCTAATTCAAAAGAATATCCTTGCCTAGGAGTGTGTAATTGAACATGCTCAATCAAAGCGTTTCAGCAGGCATTGGAGGCCCCTTGTTGCTCTGTCCTTTGCCAAACAACTGTCTTCCCACTCCATTTCTGCTGGTTTCACATTTGCCAGGCAGTGCCTTGTGATGATGTGGCAGGTGGGGTGGAGGGGGAAGAATTTTTTTGCATAGCCACTAACTTTTGCTAATGATAAAACACTTCTGATGCTGTGATCCCATTTATTTCTGATGGTGGGACACCAGCTTGCACATTCTACATTTGTTTACTTGTCACCTGTGAGGTGTTTGGTTTTGTCAACTTATTTTCATTCACCACCCGCACCGCTGGTTCCAAAATCAGAGCCCAAATTTCCCTCAAGGTATTTGCTAGGGTACCTATATTACCAGTATCATTCATGGCTGCTGCTAGAATCAAGGGTTTCTGTGAAACATGTCCCACTCAAAAGCTGCATTTTTATACTTTTTGTTAATGCTGCCCCATCCATATCGAAAACTGATAGAGAGACAGGGAAGACTGGTGGTCAGAATCAGTTTTTTACTGTGAGCTACATATGCATGTATACCATTCTAGGAAGGCTAGTAATTTTTTACTACAATGATTAGGTTTAACATCACACAAACTTATACATTTTGCAACATCTCTTACTTGCAGAAGTTGATTCAATCTTCTTCTCCTGTCAGCAGTCTCGATCCAATCTTCTTATAATCTTCATAGCTCTGTTTGTTCTTGCCAAGGTATCTTGACTATCAAACTGACTATGCTAATTAAATTCACAGTACTCTGTCCTTTTGTCCCCAATATCTCCTACACATCCAGATTAGACCCTGTAATTAAAACATGATCCATCCACATCTGCCACAAGAAACTAATACCTTCTTCCACTGTACACCAGTTTCTGAGGAACAGCACTAAGTCAGCAGCATCTGCATATGCTGTTAAAACTGCTGCACCTAACCTTTTGTATAGCATAGGTGCAGCAGCATCCTGGCCATCAGGACCCCTGATATTTTGTAATTGAGCATATCCCCATTGTATCTGATCCTCACTGGCTGTAGGGCTTAATAGATCTTTTTCACATATTAATAAGTGGCAAGATGCACTGCCACTATCCAAAGCTCACAAAATCCATGCCAGTATGCCTTCCCCACTCTTCTGCTGGTAGACCTGTAAAATTCCCTGTCTTGGGGTGACTGTACAATACTGTATCCCCTATCATCTGCTTTATGCTCAGACATGAGTCCTGTACCTTTAAGCTAGGTCCAGGAAGGGAAGAGAAGCCGGTGGAATTCTTTCGGTGCATTTTTCGCAGATCCTCCCCCACGTTCTCTCTCGGCTGTGTTGTCTAGCAGACATAGAGAGATGACATCTTTGCTTTTAACTAGTTTCTTTTTTGTTAGCTGAGGCAAGAATTTTTTCCTGGGACTGTGGCTTCTTCTTCTGGAACTGTTCAAGTCTGCTCTGGTCCAAAACACCAGAACATTGCTGGGAGCCTCATGTCATGGCCTGGAGGGAAGGCCCTGGGACACCACACCCCATCTCCAGATTGCAGGAGAGCAAGAGCAGGACTCTAAAAGAATCCACCAGTTTTCTCCACAATGAGGTTTATTATCTAACATTATTCATTCTTTTTTCGTGCCTGCGTGCATCCTGCTTGTTAAATAAACAGGTGTTTTTCACTTTCCTCCAAGAAATTATTTTCGAACATGTGGGGAAGGGGCTGCTGAAACCTACCGTTTTTTAGAGGAGACACCCTTTTCAGGACGTTTCCTCCTAATTTGTCTCAAACTAAAACAAAGATTTTGGCACCCAATGCGTGGCTAGAGAAAGTGAAAAAAACTCTAATAGTTACATTTTGGTTTTAATCATTTTGTATTGGGGTAAAGCAGTCAGTAGTCACCATGTGGTTTGAGGTAATAATGTCTCTCTGGTCCCTAGGCCTGTTTGCCTATCCACAGATGGTGCCAATTTTGTCCCTGGCATGTAACTTTTACAGAGCAGGGGTACTAATCAGACTTGCTATACTGATGTGCTTGGTGATAATGATTTATAGAAGGTTAACAGAGCTACTGTGAGTTGTTAAACATGTATATGGTCTGTTGTTTCTCCATCCTAGTTTTGGTGGTCTGCTTTGGGGATTTATTTGTAATTAAACCCAGTTTGTTAGAGGAGAAACGGGATGATGTTTCCCAACCTTTCATCTCCTTCTTCCCCTTTAAATCTGGTACATCACCTTTTGAGAATGTTCAGTTTCCCCTGGATGTTAAAGAGACCGCCTTCCTGGTATTTTATCTGGTAGGCTTCCTTTAAATGGTCTGCAGCTTGTCTAGAATCAGGGCTGAGATGTCCAGAGAGGCTGACCAGACACCTGATCCAGGCGTGGAAAATCCTGAGTGGTGTGGGGTATGGTAGGACATAGCCTAAACCCTGAAGTGTGGGGGTCGATAGAGCCCCAGTGGCTCTGCCTTGGAGAAGATAAGAAGAATTGCACAATACCTCTACCAGAGCCCTAAGATAAGAAGCAGTCCTTCAGTTACGGAGACCACTAAAAGGGCCCACAATCCTCCAGGAGATTCTATGTAGATCTGTTGCAAACTATTGGTTTTGTACCCCTTCTCCTCCCACCTCAGTTCCCCATAAAAACCCCCTTGAGTTCTCTAGTCCCTAGGGTTCCCGTCCCTGGCTTCCCTTCGCTGGTAATCTTGCAATAGTTACCTTATGCGGAATCGCCAAACGGACCCTCTCTCTCTCATCCCTGGGCCAGCCACCAGAGAAGAAACCTCGCAAGGGCAGGAGCTGAGAAATCACTGAACTAAGAATCACGGAGCTGAAATCACTGAAGAACTGAGAATCACTGCACTGCCCCTCTGCTGAGGCCTTCTCTACCAGCTGAGGGAGTTGCTTTGACCTCCCACTGAAGGAATTCTCTGCCCCCATAGCTTGGAACTTCCCCCCGAATAAATTCAGAACCCAGCGAAGGTGGGGAAATATCTGAAAGAGAAGTGCAACGACAACTCTAATGAGAAGAAATTTGCTGCAATATGCTGGACTGTGGCATATGCTTACTGCACACTGCTAGATACTATAGGGCAGCAGATACAGCCAGAAGGGCAGGAAGACGAATCAGCAGACATCCCAGTCACTCAGGCTGCAGCTAAACCAGACAGGGAGCCTAAGCCAATGGCAATTGCTCCTATCCAGAGAAGAAAACACAAAACCAATTGCCCAGTGGATGATGATGTGAGGCAAGGACCCTCAAAGCCAGCAGAGGACTCAGAACCAGAAATCATTATTGAGTCCCTGTCCATGAAGGACCTTCATGGCCTAAGAAAGGATTATACACAACAGTCGGATGAATCTATATTAACTTGGTTAGTCTGTATTTGGGATGTTGCAGGCAATAATACAATTTTGAACAGTACTGAAGCAAGGCATTTGGGATCCCTGTCACATGATTCAGGTATCGACCAAGGCGTGGCAAGGGGGCTTAACTCCCTCAGTCTCTGAGCACAACTCTTGAGAAGCGTAAAGGAAAGATACCTGTGCCCAGATCTCCAGCTGCAGCAAACCCCGTGGACCACCATAAAACAAGGAATTCAATGCTTGAGAGAACTGGCGGTGGTAGAGAGGATTTTCTCAGCTGACCAAACAATTTAGAGTCTAGACATGGTAAAATGTGCACCAGTGATGTGGCTAAAACTCCTACAATTTGAGCCACAAGAATATGCTTCTGCTTTAGCAATGATGAAGTGGAATGAGGAGGATGAAACCGTGCTTGCTATGGCAAAGAAGCTCAGAGCATATGCAGA
>VWYO01004595.1:10603-23650 GCA_013400275.1 Rhadina sibilatrix
GGGACTCCGAGAGCACCAAGCTGGAATGGTGGAAAATCCCCGGCTGGTGGATGAGATAAATCAGAAGCTCCGCAGTGGTAGCTGGAACAGCGGGATGTCCCCGACAGGCAGGGGCGGGATGTCACGGCAGGGCAGGGCAGTGCGGGGCCGCACTGCAGCAAAAAGAGCAGTGCCAAAGAAGCCGCGACGGCAGGACGGGGCCAGCCCAGCGCCAGCAGGGCAGGAGGAGGCAGCTCAGAATTCCTGGGCACAGGAGCAGATGATGGTAGATTTCTCAGGCCGGACTTGGTGGTGACAGTGAATTCCTCCTGCAGCAAGCAGCAGCCTGGCTGTCCTCTCTTCGATGCCGAGAGCAAGACAGCAGCAGCTGCCTCTTGCCCCAAAAACTTGTCCTTTACCTGCCCCAAAAACTCACTTGTTCTTCCTCCTCCCGATTTTTTTGCCACCTCTTTGTTTTGGTCAAGCACCCATGAGTACCCAGTGGTTAGTCTCCTGGCAACGTATGGGGAAAAATTCTGTTAGTAAAAAGAGACAAATCTAACCCCCAACACACATGAATGAGTTTGTAGCCAGCAATCTTTATTTAATACCTGTGAACTAAAAATTTTAGTTTCAGCCTTAGTGTTGTATGACATTCAGCCTCAAGACAGGTCTAATCTTTTGCATTGGCTTGCAAGGCAGCTCTTGCCAATTGTTGCATTTCATTTCAGAATTAACCCATTTTATTGCATTTTTTTCTAACTGCCCTTAAGGGGAAAAATCTTGCAAAAACCATTCTTTCCAGTGATGCATTCTAGTAATACTTGCTTTGCAGAAGCTACATCCAAGCCTTCTATGTCAATATTTCAGGTGTCAACAACAGTCGTCAACCTTGCTAATAATAAAATACACACAGTTTTTAGCAGACTGCAAAATGTTCCATAAGAGAAGATGCAGCTCCACAGTCCCCTTCCTCCAGCCAGTTCTGGTTTATATCTACCTGACATTCTTTATTTGCATGCACCCTCTTTCATACATTGTTTAAATACGCAGTAAGGTTGCTGCTTCTCTAGCAGTATAAATATACAACCTAGAGTAGGTAATCTCAGTCTCAGTTCATTATTCAGTTGAATAATGAATTAGCATAAGGTTTCAGTTCAGCAGCTGAGGAGTCAAGCAGCATATTACAAAGAACTTTTTGTCCTGACTTTATGAAGATTTACAAGTGGAAGAAGAAAAGCACTGTGTTTCTTAAGGCTTCATTTTAAGTACCATTTCAAGACTTTGACTGAATACATAGTTCATTCAAAATGGTAAAATTTTACTCGAAGGGTACTTTCAGTTCTCTTGCTCCATTTAGGTTTAAACAGGATTTTGGCTTTCTTCCATTCCGTCAGAAAGTATTGTTTACAAAAATCATCATTTATTAGAGCAGTAAGTCCTTAAAAAGTACCAAGACAAGCCAAGAGATGAACATCATCCTTTCTTTTTTTGAAGTTTTCTAAGGAATAAAGGAAAGGTCATTCAGCTTCTATCATGCCTGGATCTGCATTCCTTCCTTACAAGCAGCGTTATTGATCCGTGTGTCATTCCTCCCAAAAGAACGGTTTGGGTGCCTCGGAAGCCCTCTCATTGTGTAACATGTCACAACATTAGAAGCACGCTGGGGAATAGCTGCACCATTATGCAATGTCAGTCTGTGGATCAAGACTCCCTTGCAATGGCCAGTGCTTCGTAACAGTTTGGTTGTGTCTCCTGTAGTATCTCTCTCCTGGTAACTAAATATTTTAGAATAGTTTATATTGACTCCAGGGACAGCTGTTGAGGAGAAAATTCCTTATTTCAAGCCAAATATAGAGTTCATGGCTTAGCTCAGGAATTGGACAATACCCAAGAATTTGTTAAGTTTTCTTCCCCTTTGCTCTGAATTGTCCAATATCCCTCCTGCCTTCCCCTCCCCCACAAAGAACCCTCTACAATAATAAAATTTAAAGCATATCCAGAGTGCTTACTATATGCTGACATTCCCTTAAAGAGGCAGAGTCAGAATAGCTTAAGCCTAAATTTTGAATTTAATAATAAGAATTTAAACAAAAATGTAAAGTTAATACAAAATCGAAGGTGATTTTAGACTGCCTCAGCAAAAAGAATGGTGCTTTTTTTAAGTGCTCCCTAATGTTGTTTCATTTCTAAGAAACATTTTACTCTATAAAAGCTGGTAATTGAAACCAAAGAGATTCTTTTTCTAAAGTCCAACATACAGGCCTGCTCTCACTTCACAGGCAGGAAAAATGCAAGGGAAAAAAAACTTAAATATTTTCAGAATTTTCTTTTTTAATGTTTTATCTTATATTAATCACACACCATATCAATATTCCTTTTCATTAAAGCACCTGTCATCTGGAAACCTATAGCCCATTAAAAGAAAATACATTCCTTTGTCTTAACAGTGAAGCTACCATTAGTAATGAAAACAATAATATATCTTCCATTTCCACTAGCCAAATGTCTAGCTAGTTTTCCTGTGACCAATCATAACAAATACGTCAAGAGTATTAAAACACAGGAAATACTGATCAAATTCTTCTCCAGAAAAAAAAAGGAAATATGTTTATAAAGTGAAGCATTTCTTACAGGAAATATCTCCATCTGAACTTACTGTATAAAACCTGTGTTGCACATTTAATTTCTGATAATTTTTACCTAAGTTTTAAAATGCAGGACAGCAAAAGAAAGTTACAATTTCCACAAGGTGTTTGCAAAATGCTGCTTATCAAGATAATATCATTCTGCACAGCTAAAATCAATGAAGATTTTCTGTGAATCACATACATCACGTATATAATGTCACTGGTCTTTTGTGAGTGACACGATACATCAGTACCAATAGAAAAGGAACTTGCTAGCAGGGAAACCAGTACTTTTTTACTAAAGTAAGGCACTATTAAGAGTAAAAGCAAATCTGTAACTGCTGGCCTCCAAGGCACAGGTGACTCAAACCAAATAATGCTTAATCCTAGTCATACGCAAAGTATTTTGAAGATATGCAATTGGGAATAGCTGAGCAGTTATGAGTTTTAAAAAATGCTTCTTGGGTTTTATTGAGAATTCTTGGTGTAGGCAATATACCTGCAGGGTGTTAGTCCGGCAAACCAGCTTTACTTTGGTTACTCATAATGGTCAGAGACCTCCACCCCACAAAAGGTTTGTGTTACAGATGTTTATTTGTGCACAATCAGTTTGGGATATCTGCAGATATGGCCAGCAGGAGCAATAGATTTGATTACAGCACTGAACTCACCAAAGATGGAGATGAACCAACTCCCCTCTCACAACTCACACTTGTGCACCCCTTTTCTACGTGTGTGCCTGGTATAATTAAAATGCCAACGTGTTAGGGGTTAGGATTTTTCCTTTTGTTTCTTTCTCTCAGGGAATTTTGTCCCATTTGTTGACAAAAGAGACAATAATGACCAGTACTTAAGAGAGCTAAAATATATGTACCCATAAAAGAGGGGGAGGAGTGCACCTTGCTGCCCTTACCTGTGGTATTTCTCTTGGAAGGGTAGAGATACCACAAGATGTGGGCTGGGGAAAGGGGCTGGGTGCAGCTCCCAGCTTGCTCTTGCTCTCTCGGCATTCGGGGGAAAGCAGCCGCAGTTGCAGTGGGAAGAACTCGCCGCCACTGCGAGGCTCCGTCTCCTGCTGCCTTTCTCCTACCGTGAGTGGAGTTCTGCTCGTAAGAGCTGCTACTGCCCTGGGACCTTATTAACCTCACCAAACAGGGGGCCCTTCACCATCTGCTGGGGTGCCTCAGGGGAAACCTGGGATCCCCAAGCCCCTTTCCCCTTCAAGGGAGCCTCTTTAGCCGTGTTCAGGAGCCAGGCTGCCACTGCCCAGCCCCTGAGGTCTCTTTGCCGCTGCTGTGGGTGTTTTGCTACACTGCAGCCACACAATCCCTGCATGCTGGGACTCCCTGTAGTTCCTGCCACAGCTGCTGAGTTCCTGCTGCCCGTGGTGAGCCCGCCCTGACATTCCAGCCACCACTCCGAGGTTCCTGCTGCAGCCCGCCTGCGCCACCCGGCCTGCCCACCATTGCCACCTGAGGGAGCCGCGGCCGAGCTCGCGCCACAGCGCCCCCTGCAGCCTTGGGGGAATCATCACACCCGCCCTGCCAGGCCGGGGGCCAGCGCCGCCCCTGCTGGCTGTGCCTGGAACTGCACCCAAGGGGAAAGCGCTTAAAATCCAGGAGACTTCATTGGATTTTCTGTTCCGGTTTGTTGTTACCATTGTTCTGTTTGTTTGTCTTGTTATCCATACATCCACTGGTAAAGACCTCTTATTCCTTCTCCAATATCTTTGCCTTAATTTCAAAGTTGTAATAATTCAGAGGGAAGGAGGTTTATAGTCTCTATCCCACCTCCCTTGAAAGACCCTTGAAAGCTGTCTTTCAAACCAAAACACAAGGTTAATTTGAAATATAATAAAAGTATGAGATGTTTTTGAGGTCCATTCTTTAAGGACTTCCTTGGAGACATGTCTTAGTCCTCTGAGGAGGCAGATGTCTCCTCATAGATTACACACTCTACTTCCAGAGCCTGCTGTGAGCAGGAGGTTATTTTATAGTTATTTGTGTCAATCCTGTTTTAAGATAAAGCATCTGTATAACTCTGTTTTGAAAGGAATCCAGTTTCAGTCGGCCACTGGGGTTAATTGTCCTGGGAGAATTCCCAGATGATTAGCATCCCAATGGCATCACTGATCCCAGGCTCAAGATTTTATTTAAAGAATTCTTTGGTAGGTAATACCAGATATGTTGGCACAGCAAATCTTGGGAGAGACTACATATAATGGGCCTCTTAACATTGATAAGACGGGGACCCAAAAAAAGGAAAAATTCTAGGGTGTCTTTCATGGATCGCATAGTCCCACACTTGCTGAGTCTGAACTCCTAAATCCTGTTCTGATCTGCCTTTCTAACACAGATGTGGTAAAACTATTTTCTCTGACAAAATTTGTAGTGCTCCTGTTTAGCAAAGTACTTTTCATAGCACCTACAGGTTATCACCTACCAGTGGTTTGGCTTGTATAAGCATGGGGCCATGATAAAAAGGTCAAAGCTTACACTTGAAGGAAAAGAAAAACATGTAAGTGTTGCTGCAGTTTTCTAAAGTGGAGTCCTGGAAAAATTCATGTAAACTGTGCATAGCTGTAATGTGAAAGGGGACATTTGTTTCTTCAGAAGGAATTACTATGGTGCAAGAATTGTCTTGGCAAATAAACAGNCTTTTGACCCCAGTGGTTTTGGCACAAGTTTCAAATGTCAGACCAAAGAGTATCGCTCATGAAAAAAAATCCACTGGCAAAAGTAATTCTCCTATCAGGGTCACGTTCTAGAGTTCAAAATGTGGGGGAAATGATCATTTCCCCCCGTTTTCCTAAGAGATTATTCACATAAACCTTTTTTAATTAGAGAAAGCACTACGTGTGACTTTCCCTACTGAAATTCAAGCATTCGAGTGTTCATTTGTGCAGTCTCACTGGAAGGAATGTCTGCCTTTCACAAACTGTGTGCAAGCAGGTCCCGCCCCACTGCCTGACCTGGGGGGAATGAAACCTCTTCAAACCCTTGCAGCTCTATAGACAGAGATTCCTCATGGGCTCAAGCCCTAAGAGGTCTGTGCCCACAAAAGTGCAGCGTGAAATCCAGCGTTACCTCCTGGTCACCCACCCAGACCATGTGAATGCTGAGGTGCATCGGCTGTGTTAACACCAGGCTGGACTTCTCAGCTGGGCCTGCCCACAGTCAAAAAGCCATTCTTCTGCAAAGGGATCATTCTCACAGGAGTAACAGAGCTGATGCCAAAATTTGCCTCACCAGAGGGAGAAGGGTGGGAGAAGTGAGTTCTGCTCAGCTGAGTCAAGAAGATACCTTTTTCCTCTTAGCTATGGTCACCTCACCAGCCTGGATCCTGTGACAGAAGATGTTCACACTCCAGGAAAAGAATTTTTTTCCCAATTTAATGGTGAGTCTATCAGGACATGGAACTCAAAGCTTTACTGGGTGTTAGCATGGAATCTAAATGTACCCACAGTTACAACATGAGTAATTTTGCTACTAACCAGAACTCAACAAAACAGTCTCATCTCCTTACCTGTGTTCTTTGGAAAAATGACTTTTAGTTATAATATTTTGCCTGAACTTTTCTTCTCTCTACTTCTTTTCTGAGTTGCCAGTGGCAGAACTGCTTCATTATTTGCTGTATGAAAAAAAAAAAAAAATAGAATCGAAAAAGGGAAAGAAGTCTGTTTTAATTAATAGCCTATCAGGAGCTTAAAGTACACAGATACACATTCTTTAAAAAGTTTGAACAAAACAAAAATATGTTTTTCATATCATTTTTTGGCACTCAGCAAGTTGGAAATACCTGGTATTTTCTCATGATTCACACGGAGATCCACCACACACTTTAAAAGAATTAATGAATATATCACCCTGCAGAACACTAATGCATGCATTACTCATTTTGCCTCTGCTTGTTTGAAATGTTTGCACGAAGAGGAACTCAAGTAGGTACTGTTTCATTTCATCACTTACAGTGTCTGTAACCTGACTGTAGTAAAATTTACAGCCTGGGGCTCTTCTAGGACTAAAATACTATTACCCTAAGGATTTGTTGGTACCATTATATGCATGTGTTTCTGTTGGGATACCAATCTATGACTTCACACAATCTGAACTTAAAGCTAGGAAATGTTTCCTTAAACTATATTTTCAATGTTATGGGTCAGACATAGGAGAAACTTGTGAAACTTGTGGAAGCACTCCATTGGAAACAGCAGATACAAATCAAGACAACCAAGTTGCTTATGTCTACTCATCTGTAATTTAAAACTGGTTAACTCTCCAAAACAAAAAGACCTATAGGACTGCTACACAAGTAAATTAATAAAAATCTAGCAAGCTGTCCCTCAGTTATCCCGCAAAGCAAGGACAAAGTGGAAACTTCACAATGCACTAACCCTGACAACTTTTTGTTCTTGTTCCTGAAATTAATAGAAAGCTGCACAGAAAAGCCCCAACCAAAATAAAACTACTTGGAATAGCTTGCTTGTGGTGAAATCCACACTGCTCAGAGGACAAAAGGCGAGTAGGGAAAGAGAATGTGAAGCCATAATACTTGTTTCTAACGAGCTGCAGTCCCCTGCCCTCCCCAAATGTGAAATGAGACACAAACAGAATACCAGTGGAGCCATCACAGGAAATGACAAACTGTGAATATGGTTCCTTCTGAAAGCAGGGAGGGAGACCTAGCACATGAAAGCCTTCCTCCATGAACAGCTGTCATGCAAATAGCTAGCTGTCTCCTTCCCTATCTGAATTAGATTGGGAACATTTGAAATATCATAGTATAGCTGCTAGAAGAAAAAAAATATGTTAAAGTGTACAACTAAAAGCTAAAAGTGAATTTTTTTACCTTTCTTTTTTTTTTCTGGTCCTCACATGTGTATGATTACAAAAGGTCCCCTCACATTTTTAATTAAAATTCAGTGCCAGAAAGCAGCTTACAAGCTCCTACAGCTCTTGTAATCTGTAGCACAGTCCTTTAGGGCATAATTTACCAAATTTGACCAATATGTTTAACTGTTGAAAAAAGATTAGCAAAGGTTTGTATTATACATTGCTTGAATTGTATGTAGTTACGAGTAAACAAGCTCTGTTGTTTCCACTGGTATCTAATATGATGTTATAATAACCAGACAGAGAAAACCTTTGCTGTTGGGAAATTTATACTATGCAGTCATGAAAAACTGGGACTTCAGACTTCACTGTAGAGTATTAAGACACAACAGAACTGATAAGACAACACTCCTTTTTAAAAGATGTGATCATTGAAAGATTGGAAAGAGATCATTGGAAAGAGACCATTCTCTAACAAAGCATTCTCTAACAACAATAGAGTTGGTAAGCAGAAGCCACCTGAGACTATAATGCAGTGACCCTTACGTGAGTTTTAATGGCAGATGACATCAGATGCAGAAAATACAAATAGAAGGGAAACAATCACTATTTCAGTTTTAAACAATTGCGATATTTGATTACAGTGCTGTAAAAAACCTGAAAGTTGTCCAAAGCAGTAAATAAAACTTCAAGATAGTGTCGCCCTGTTCTTCTAAAGTTTTTCTAAAGTTCTTTCAGCCTTCTGATCTTTTACTTTTGTGGTGGAGTTTTTTACACACTTTTTTATGTAAATAATGATTGTTTTGCATTCCTTTCTGGAGGAGGAGAGAACTGATGGACTGTTGAGTTGACCAGTGTGGTTGGAGAGGACAATTTCCTTCCTCTAATCCATGGTCACTGTTGGAATTCTAGTAAATAATAAATGTCGAGGGCTCTAAATAGACTGCCACTTTTTTGCCCTGGACATCTCTGTACCTGAGTGTCGTTCTTTTGTGTCGTGTGGTGACAGGATACCAATTTACTATAAACAGGTGAAAACACAATGAAAACATACAAATACAATTGTATTAAAAATTTATTCATGTTCCCTGCAAAGACACTATCACTTCAATGTTTATGCACTGTACAATGCATAAAAGAACTTATGCATAAGTTTCAAGGGAATGACAAGTAGGAGGAAATTGTGAACAATAATTATTGAATGATAGTTACTGGTTTTTAGATTGGATTCACACTTGAACTCCCATTCTTCAAGTCAATGCACAGAATTTTGTAAGATACAACAACATATATTTTTATTTTGAACAAGTTTTGGTTAGAAATAAAAATCAGAATTGATTAGTAATTTTTAATTTTTTTTTCCCAGATGACAGGGAAAAGTTTTGTTTGGGTGGTGGGTTATTATTATTATTATTATTATTATTATTATTATTATTATTATTATTATTATTATTGTTATTTCCAAAAATGCAGTAACACTTCAGAACCACTCAGTTCACATGACAAGAACATGCTCAGCCTGAAGTAATTTGATGGAGTAGACCTCACCTCACTAAGGACAAAGTATCATTCTACATCTGAAATACCAGTAAAATTTTAAGAGCTGACACCTAGCAGGAAGCATTTCAGTGGAAAATAACATTCTGTATTGACATAAACTCACTAACTATGGGATATTATATATACATATAACTAATATTATGCATTCTGTAACTTTTAGATTATTTCACAAGTCTTCATATTCCATTTAATGAATATATTTGGATTTTTATTTTTTTTTTTACATAATTATACAAACTTTTAAATAGTTTACATACTTACTAGAAAATTTAGCCAGGAAAAAAAATGATGGGACAATGTGCTCTGGGTGAGGGTTACCTGCATGTGCATTGACATTTAACTGAAAGACTTAACACAGTTCTCTGTATCAGTCAGGAAAAGGTCCTTCCTCCTTTTATATCAGTTTTTTGATTGTTATCAGATAAATGATGCAATTACAGAATCACACAGAATCACAGAATCAGGCTGGAAAAGAAGACCTTTGAGGTCATTGAGCCCAAGCTATGACCCAACACCACCTTGCCAACTAAACCACGGCACTGAATGGCAGTCCAATCTTTCCTTAAACACCTCCAGGGGCAGTGTGACTCCACCTCTTCCCTGGAAAGCCCATACCTGATCAACCCTTCTGTGATGAAATTTTTCCTAATGTCCAACCTGAGCCTTCCATGGTACAGTTTAAGACTGTGCCTCTTGTCCTGTCACCGGTTAACTGGAACAAGAGACCGACCCAACCTGACTATGGCCTCCCCTCAGGAGGTGACAGATGGGCTGTACATCCAGGCACAATTCTGTTTGCATAGCATAGCACATGACAAGATCAAGTGTAACTACATAAGCCAATATACAAAAGGATGGTAAATATTTGACTGGTGTTGACATTGCCCACACATTTTTTTCCAAGGTGTGAATTTCCTGACCTAGCTTTTCTGCAGTGAATGGTCACTACCTCAAGAACAGAGTATTTCCTGTTGGTCTTTCTTCCTTTCTATAATTTCTCTCTCTTTTTGATTTTTTGTTTTATTTTCATTTTTTTTCAGGGATGTTTTTGTTGTTTTGGTTTGGGTTTTGGGTTTTTTGTTTGTTTGGTTTGGTTTGGTTTTGGTTTTGTTTTGTTTCCTGACTTTGATGTATCTTTCTCTATACCCACATTTTCATCTTTAAGGAAAACCTACACACAGATCAAAAGCACTGTTGTGAAAACCACATTTGTATTGACTCAACTCATGGTGCAAGTCACTGTTAATGCTACAAAGGGGATGGAGACCAGCACTGTAGTGGCAGAAATAAGACCCTCCTGATGGCTACCTCATGGTTCCACGTTCCAGGAAAAGCCAGCATCTAAACTTAAGAAGAGTAGCATAGGCAAAAATCAGCCACAAGCAACTTGTGCTCCAGAGTAACAATATGTCACTTCAAATTAAGCTCTCTTGATTTTAAGATGAAAAAGCATAAGGCAGGGAAAGAAAAATTCTGCTGCCTGTGCGCACTTAGACACTATTTGCGTGCTCCCAACAGACACAAACTGTTGTCTCTGCTGCCAATGAGCTTCTTAGATGTATTTATGTGGAACAAGTGACATCCAGCGGCCAGTACAGTCAATTACCATTCAGCTCGCAAGCCAATTGCTCCAGCATCCATATCTTTCTTCTTCCCTTGCTCTGCTCCCTCTTTACTTCAAGTGCCCAAATCAGTTTTTCTGACTGAAAAGAACTTCTTCAAGGCCCTCACTAGAAAAATCACATGAGAAACTGATACAAGGATTGAGGAGGCACAGAGATAGTTCAGACACATTTAAGTAGATTTTGGTGTTCAGGTTTGCAGTGGAATTTGATTGCAAGGCTATTTGTTTTGCAGCTTGTTTTAAGCCTCAAAAAGGTAGAATGAAAATTGATTTCCCAAAGGCAGTCTGATGAAACGTACTGTCTGTGATATTTATCAATTCTCACAGTGCTGCATAGAATACTCTCAAAAAACACAGCTCAACAGCTGAATTGAGAAGGCATATTAAAGATTGTGTCAAAAAAATCCCAGCAAGACTATTCTAGGACTAGGAAATGGAACACAGAAGCCATATTAGGCATTTTTTTCCTGGATATTCTGTATTCTGTTATGGTGTATTTTCATACTCATAAACATTCAACCTCATCTTTATGAGCTCAAAAATCAAGCATTTCCATACTAACTTTCTCAGAAGAGATAGTTACATAAAGACCTAGGAAATCATCTCATTAATCTGTTTTCCTGAACACTATTCACAATAGTGTCACATGTGCAGAATGCATACACCAGAGAAGATGGGGATGGACAGATCTTCCATCTGGACACTCTGGAGTGATTCCTGTGACAGTCACAAGCACAAGGCCCAGTCACAGCATCAGGGACTTAGACCTTCCTGTTGTTCTTACCACCAGAATTCAGTGAAGAAGGACACAGCAGAGAAAAGCAGGCCATTTCCTATCAAAAGGCAGCTACTGACCATTTGTGCCATGAAAACTACTATATGTCACTTAGGGACAGGGATGAGCATCAAGTTTATGGTTGGATGCCACGATCCAGTTAAGTAATGACAGACTGCTACAAGATGTGTAATTCTCTAAGAGACTGAAGTGTTTCAGTTAACTTTAAAGACATATTTAATAAAAAGTTCAAATGAAACACTCTAGTGTGAAAGGCATCAAAGGCCAAAAAACACCATATGGTATTTTAAAAATTTTGCCCTTTTTTCCTATCTTAAAATATCGTCTACACCTATTTAACATACATGCACATACTCTTTTATTTGCTGTTGCTTACTTTAAGGAACATGATTCATTTTTGCTGTATCTGTAGAAACGTGCATTCCATTTCAAAATTCTTTTTTAAGAATTTTCAAGATGTTAGGATTTACAATAAGATTAACAAATATTTCTGCTAGAGAAAAAGGAAAACAGCATTCATTTAAGAATAAATACCAGAAAAAAACTCCATACTAGATATATTTAGTACCATATTAATGTTCAATCATTTTAGATCCCACAGCAGTAAGAAATTTTAAAAAGGTTTGCCTGACATGCCATGGAAAGTAAGTTTTGTAAGAAAGAAATAACGTAAGACCCAACAATATAGCTTGGAAAAGGAACAAAATATTTCAAGCTAAGCACACTTCAAAGCTAAGTACAAGGCCATTTCTGACTAGTGGAAGAAAAGGAGGGCTGCAAAAATATGTCTATTCTTTTCCCAGCTACAGCAGTTGCCTAATAAAAGATGTCAACTCTCCCTTTCATTTTTAGTCTGTTATGACAACAGCAGACCACCAAACAATAGCAACAACCAATCCACCAAGAGGCCTCTTTCGCAGGAGACAATGCCATAGCTGCTCCATTACACATTCTGTACAAGGCTAATTCTCAGTGGTAATGAAAATGCAGCGTAAGTCAAAGAAATCTAACTGATGTTTCTGGAACTAGCTTTGAAAAACACTCTCCAAATATGCAACCAGGCAGCAAAATATATAAAAGTCTTGGATACTTGAGCAAAATGTATTTGTAGAGATATATATCTGCTGAAACATAGGTTTTGACAACATACTGCAAAGAGCGCTCTACTCCCACTATTTAGACCTCAACAGTATTTATTTCTACAGCATTTTAATAAATCCCGTAGATTTATTAATCTACAAAGGCTACTGTAGGCAAAACATTAGCCTTTAAAGGTCTTCTTATTTTGTGGGAACTCATGTTTCACATCCTGAACCCTTGAGTAGTGGTTGGGGTGACAAATACCGTAAGTCATCTTGTAAAGTAGTGCTATCATCACAGGGCAGACATGAGGCAAACTGGGACTCCCCTGCTCAGAGTATCAAACCTGCCCTGGGGCAGAAAGGTCTGTTATTAAGGGCCTTTCTTTTCCACCATCCCTTCTTTGGGATCCTGAAAACATTTCCTACACAGCAGATAAAAGTCAGTAAGGGGACAATGGTTTATCTAACTCATTAATCAGAAAACATAAATATCATATATAAACATCTCAACATTTACATTTCTTAAATGCTTTTTTTTTTTTTT
>VWYO01004595.1:29153-63127 GCA_013400275.1 Rhadina sibilatrix
TTTTTAAAAAAAAAAAATAAAAAAAAAAAAAAAAAAAAAAAAAAAGCCCCAGCACACAGCAAAGATTAAGTTTTCTCAATGAGTCTTGGACCCACACTGCAAAAGCTCCACAGCTGAACAGAGACTGATGTCCTGCATACTCTCGTTCTTGCTGCACTGCTTTGCCATGACCTCATCAGATTTCCATAGCCTGCTTGAGTCAGGCTAGAGCAAACACCTCTTGGGTGATAGGATAGAGAGGGGAAAACCTTCAAAGCAGCAGCTAAATCCACAGGAGATAGGCTAGATCTTTACCCTCTGTCACACTACAAGCCCACAGACTGTGTATACGCTTCCTTCTTTCCATCAAGAGGGAAGACAGATTACTTCATAAGCCAATGCCAGGCTGCAGCCTCTGGAAGAGACCTCCAGTCTGGGCTTCACCAAAGCTTGAGGAAAACACGTGATATTACTGAACAAACTGTCAGATGGTTAATATTCTTCACTTATCACTCACTTTGAAGGTAGAAACTGAAATTGTCACAGCAATCAACTCAACAGTCTTGTAGAAATAAAAAACAACTGCAGCAAATCTATATGGTACCAGGCTCAAAGGGATAGGATTCAGCTCACACCTCAGCCACTGGAAAATTAACTACTCAGACCAGGCAGTTAGTCTAGCTTTTCTTTTTTCTTCTTTAATCTCAAAAAAGCAACATACCTTGTTCAATCACTCTCAGTTGTGTAACCCTCTCCATTTACTAGAAAAGCTAAGTGACATTGCTACAGTCAGGTGACATTCACACCTTGAATGAAAAAGCGCAAAGAACCAATACAATTAAAAAAAGAAAAAAGAAAAAGAGTATTTTATTATGATTTCCATTCACTACAGCCTTCAGTCTCAACATTCTTTGGTGGCAGCTTGATTCTCTTAACTTTCAAAAGTAGTCTTGGACTAGTTACCTACTCAGGAAAAACAACAGGAGAAAACAAAGACAGTGATCAAGAGAGAAAAATAACTGACTTTTTATTAGCACTTCAACAATAGTTATCTAGTGTTCCATGGTAAAGCACATGTTAAAGAGAACCCTGATACTATTGATCCAAAGAAACAGAATGGGGTTTTTATCTGAGTACAAATGAAAAAGTGTTCCCCCACCCGTTTGCTAAAAGTAACTTTCCTAAAATGTTCCTGATTCACAGCATCCATACAATCCCCAAAAGAAAAAGAACATTATGCTTAAATCCAAATCATGTAAGCATCTATTTCAGAGAATGTCCTGAGTTCGAAAGGACATGCAAGGATTTGCTTCTGCTGGCATCTGTTTGAAATTTATTTTTAAGTTTTGATGAAATCAACAGTTGCATTGTCCATACCAGCCAAAAAACAGCTTTGATGATAAAACTGAATACAGTTTTGGCACAGTATTTTTTAGTGAATTTCCATGACAGAAGTACAGACAGTGAGGAGGAAGTCAGTAACTACTTAAAGATGGCCATGAGTTATTAGTTCCTTCTTGTAACAGCACAATATTGACCTTAAAAAGAACATTTTCATTCTCTTATGCATTGTCTCATTGGAGATTTAGTTTGAAGGGCTAATCTGCCCATGTTTTTATAAAAGTCTATATCCCCTGACTGAACTACATCTCCTAGGAGTCAATGCAGTCTTCTCCAAAAGCCAGCTGCCTTATGAGAGTGAGAGATTCTTCTACGTCTCATTTTCTGTGACCTCTGTGACAAAACTGTAGTTGGAAATATGAGCAGTATTTAGCTTTGGTACGATTCCCTGACTTTGGCCTGCAAGGCATCACAGGTCTTCTTAGCATCACCCAGCAACATGGCAGTATTGGGCTTGTAGAAGATGGGATTGTCCACTGCTGCATAACCAACTCCCAGAGATCTCTTCATTACAATGACCTGCACATAAAAAGTTCATGTTTGAAGCAGCAAAGCACAGCCATCACCCTTCCTCAAGCAAATGCAACATAAAACCAACCTCCACCAAATTAAGGAAGAAAAACCTCTGACCAAAACAGGATGGTCACTGCTATGAAACAGTATTTCAAAGTTTAATATAGCAGATAAATATATATCCAGACCAATTTCAGAAACATTTTGTTGTTAAAAACAATGTCATATTTCAGATTAAGAGATTGTAGACATTACACATGCATTTACTTTATTCCATGTAATAAAGTCAAAGCAAGATGTCCACTGATGACCACAACATTGAAAGGTTTTGAGACTTTAATTTTGAAGTGTTCAATTCCCGATAGCAACAAAATTCAGGTAAGTTTTCACATAAATACTTGGTGCACCAGTCTCTTTACTATTGATCTGTATTACTTCATATGTGGGACTTTAAAAAAAAACAAACCAGCCAGTTTTAGCTATTAAGTGTCAAATTAGTTAACCATGTCACCTTCAGCAAAGAAACTGAGAAGTTTTACCTTAACTGTGTCTGTGTTTATTTTTCAAATTGCAATATATAGCTACACAGACTGCTGATAATGTATATGCCTGTGACTGAGTACTTGAATGGATAACCCGCAGAAAAAATGAGGCCACAACTACATTCAGAACAAAGTATCAAAGATTTCACACCATGGAAACACAAGTATATGTCCTTTAGATCAGAGCAAAACTGTTAGGGTAACTAAACTGTTGGTTCAGCTTGGACAGTCCAAGTGCACTACTTGACTCAGCCATGCATTGTTTTGGTTTTGGGGGGTTTTTGTTTGGGTTTGGGTTTTGTTTGTTTTTGTTGGTGGGTTTTTTTTGTTTGGTTTTTTGGTTGGGTTTTTTTTGGGTTTTTTTTTTTGGGTTTTTTTTTTTTTGTGGGGATATTTGTTGTTTTTATTATTTTTTATTTCATTTAAGCATATCATTCATTCTTGTATTTCCACCTCAGAATTAAAGTTGTCAACTACAAACTTAACAAAACAGGTATTTGTATAGAAATGTTTCAGGGCTGCAGATGTAAGCAGACCACCATTTATTCTAATCACATTCTAGTAGAAGCACTCTAACTGATCTTTTCTATTGCAGTCATCATTAGTCTCACTAAAGCACTTGATGATGATTATAAAATCACAAACAGTGCGTCACACTTGCAAACACTGACCATTTTGCTGGACAACTTGGAGAAAAGATTCTTGTGGAAACAGAATAGTAGAAGAACCTTGTTAGCTTATCCTATAAACCATTTTTTAAAAGCTTGCTAAAGGTAGGTGATAAGTCAACTCTGTTAATCTCACCTGTTTGGACTTCCAGACTTCAAGAACTGGCATTCCAGCAATGATAGAGTTCGGATCCTCCTGAGCTGCTGAATTAACTGTATCATTTGCACCAATTACAAGGACCAAGTCAGTTTCTGCAGCAAGACAACGACAATAACACTGATGAAAAATTATCTGAAATCAGAACACTGAGACTGATGCACACTGTAGGCAGAAGATCCCTAATGGTTAAGCATGCATGCAAGTATTTTACAAACTTCTCAGGCAAATTATATGTGAGAGTTCAAATATGCCACCAGCTACCTCTACCAAACTGCACATATCCACAACCCAGTTCCAAGGGACTCATTAGACCATCCTGCCACACAAAATTTAAATCCTTTTGATATTTAAATGTGGTTGAATACACACATAGTATCATCACCTTCAATTTTTTTGTGCCTGTCTTTTCTTTTGAACAGTCCTCTGAAAAACCCTTTATTTTTTTAAATAAAGATGTAAGAAAGCAAGAAATTGTCAGTACAATGCTGTACAGGTTTGCAGCACATGACAGGGTTCATGACCTGACCTAAAGGAGTAACAATGATTTACCTCTGTGGGGACACTGCAGTAACAGAGATGATAAAGATACTGCATGGCCATTTACTTCACAGCTACACGCAATTTAAACAACAGCTCTCCCTACTCCACCCCTGCAAAAAAGACCTCTCGTTCTCTACAAAGAGAAACTGAATGGCTTGACTTCTTGACTTTCTATTGTTAAAAATCCCTGTGCAGTGCAAAAACAGAATCAAATCATCCAATCTACTGGAAACTTATAGCTCACTTGCTAACCTGGGAAGTCTTCATTGATTTCATCCATTTCCAGTACAATATCATAGGGAACACCAGCCTCTGCTAGCAGTACATTCAGCTGACCAGGCATACGGCCAGCCACAGGGTGAATACCAAACCTAAAAGGGAAGAAACCCAATTAATAAGTTTGGGCCATTGTGTTTTATACGTTAAAATTGTCATTTGTGACTTACAAGGCTAAGAAGTTCTTAAGTATTAGCACAAATGGCAATAAATAACTAGTTAAAATTTAACAGTTCACCTTCCAGGCAGTACCATATTTCAAACCTTGTGACAGACTCTTTTGGGCTTACAAATGAACATTTTAACTCCAAAACTACCAACCACATTAGTATGTTTTTCAGGTCACTTACACCACTGAAAACACCACAGTCTAAATAAAATCGCCACGAAAAAGGCAAGAGACCATGCCACCTTTCTGAAACAAAACCACTCCTAGACCTAGAGATGCCCTTGGCAAATGACTTTATTGACACAGGTATGTCTAGAGTATGTACAAGAAACACTTGTATGCGCACTTTCAATCCAACAGAAAAATTAACAGGGAATCTACTTCAAGAACAAGATAATGCCTTGCTGCATTAGGTTAACATGCCACTTTCTTCTCAGAATTGACCTTAGGAGGAAATGAAAAGGGGACAAAAAAAGGATGGGGAGTGAAAAGGTGGAGAGCTAAGAAACTGTAACAGTTTAAATATAAACACTTTAAAAAATGCTTTCAAAACAGCTCAAAAGCAACTTAGAGAAAATACACTGTTCATGAGTTACTAAAACTTCAGACAGACCACCAGGGTGGCACCTGGGGTGCTCAGGCATGCATGCAGCTCCCTAAGAGTAAAAATCTGAAAAAGCCAGAATGGAGATGTTAAACTGGTTTAGCTGCAACTACCAAAGGTGTATTTGGTTAGAAGCAAATCTGTTTCCTGTTGGTACTCTTCAGATCATCTACTGGCCCTTACAAGCAAGGCATATCCATGTCTATCGTCCTGTGCACTTTCTGTCTTTCCATCTCCAAAGCCATCACCAGACGGAACGCTGACTCACTCACACATGCCAGGAGTGCCTCAGATTAACACTGCATGGGTCTGAAGATGTTTAATTCAGAAGCCTACCAATACTTTGGAAAAGAAGGAAAATAGTCAAGAAAAAACTCGGATTTCTGAATCCTTGGATTTTGGAAGAGAAATTTCTGAACAGAAATCCAAGTAATTTTGGAATTAAATGAAAGTAATTCAGAATTCTTCAGAAAGGAGAGAATCACTAATAAATCAATTTGCCATGACAGATGGATTGTCATATACTTCTATTTTCAACACCATTCTGACGGGAGTGGATAACACAACACTGATGGACCACAAGTCACAGTCCAATCAACACAGATCACTTATAAATTGAAGACTGTACAAATACATCCTTAAATGGGCAACTGAGCACTTCATCATCAAGGCAACATTAATACAATAAAAAATGAGACAATTGGAACTCCAGCAACAAAATTAAGGACATATGATTAATCCACATAACACTAGATATATTGCAACTTTAAGCTCTAGGTCGAACAGTAGGATAAAAACTAGTTTTAAAAGAAATGCTTTTAAAGAAGAACGGGAATACTGTAATCAGCTAGAAAACATTTAGGACCCTGTTGCAAAGGCTATAATACCTAGAATCAGAAAGAGAGCAAATATACAGCACAAATTACTAACAGCTTATGTTTCACACCACTCACTCAAGTAACACAAGCCATGTGTAGTACTGCAGATAGATCTTAAGTACACCAAATTTGATCACTAACTGTACAGTAGGAGAACTCTTATTTTGAAGTACACTTGAGAAAATTCATCACTCCGCTGGCAGTGAAAATAGATTTTCCAACAAAATTCTCTTTTGTGTCTAATAAAATTATTTGAGTGCCTTTGTGACCAAAGCTGCTTTGGCAATACACAAAACAAAATACTCGTGAGGTTTCTATTAAATACTATATACACATACAATCTTATTTCAAGGGCTGGAAAGCCAAAATTTAAGCTGCCAAGAGAATGAATTTCACCTTTGACTTCACCATTCCTGGTAAAAGGCAAGAAAAGAAGAAAAGAAAGGGGCAAATTATCTTCATGAAGGAAGAGTTACGGCATGAACCATCAGTAGTTAGAGATTTCTGACAGACTCTGCTTGAAACCACATACTGTGTATTTGCAAAGTTTGAGAAAGCTGTTCATACAAATGCTTTTTTGGACAAATATTGAAGTGACTCCCAAAAGTCTGCTTGTAAGAGTCTGTTAACCAAATATGACAGTAGCTTGCCAGTACTACTCAAAATTGGATGTGCAAGAATGTCCAAAAGAACAATTAAAAATTATAGCTTCTCTATGGCTCTCATTATGTCACAAGGTAACATTTACACATCCCTGGAGTGAAATCAGCCTGTCTAATAGAAGGCAGGATTAAGAATTCAGGTAACCATGCAAAATAGATACCAAAAATCCTTGATGGCTCATAACATGTCTGAAAAAAGCATCAATCTTGCCTCCAAATCCCAACAGCAGCAGTTCTTCAAAGCTATGTACATTTCAGCAAGAACATTTTGTTACATATGCTGTCTCAGATGTTATAACCTGAACCGCATTCATATTAAAAAATTTAACACAGGAATTATCTTTAAAGAAAAACATGTTTTATGGCAAAAAATGCTTTCAAGTGAAAAATTGTGAAGTTTTTTTGATATTCTTTCACCATCAGTAATGCAGGAGCTCCCTTAGGTTGCTTGGTTTGTTTATAAATCAAGAAGAACTCTTAAATCACAACACATAGTCACAATCATGTTCTCTATGTCTTGAAACATTATTCTGAAACACAGAATTCAACAAAAAGTTTTTCTTTTCACCCTGACAACATAATGTGGGACTTGTTTACCACCAACAGTCGTCAAATACTGAAGTAAGTGTACATCACCTTGCTACTCACACTTCATAGGTAAACAGCTTGAGGCAAGGATTCTCAATTTTTTTAACCAGCCTCTACTAGATACCTTTTAGTTTTAGAAAGGCAACACAGCACACAAGTTTAGATTTTGAACTTTTTCAAGTAATACAAAAAGTGCAGCATTTTATTTCAAATTTAGACTAAATATCTAAAACTCCTGACATACACAGATCTAGCACTTTCAGCACAGAAAACACTTCATCTGGAGTTGGGGGTGGATAGAAAGTACTGAAAGGTGGCTGAAGTAGTATGAAGTTAGTAATATCAAAAAGACAACTGTAGCATGAAAAATGACTGAAAAATCTCAAAATAGAAATTACTTTTCGTACAGCTCTCAAAGTCAGTATCTGTCTTTATTACACTGGCTAAATAATATTCTTGTAATCAATACTGAAAGAGCTGCCTCACAAGAGCAGCACCTAAACCAGTGCAGAAGTGTTTCAGGATCACTTGATCAATGTGAAGATCGGGTTCCTGTCATTATACCAAAGCTGGACAGAGCAAAGTAACATCTGGCTGGTACTTAATTTAGCTTACTCAACACTTTAAATGTCATATTTCCCCAAGGGTTTTGCCTCACAAACAGCTCCTCACATCTCATACACTTTATTTCAACACCTCTCTGCAGCTCTGTTTTCAGTACAAACAACAATCCACTATTCTAGGTAACAGGAAGAGAAAAAAAAAAAAAACACCAACAAACTAGATGAACAGAGCACTGCATCATTCAGGTATCCCACAGCTTGAATCCTGCCAAGTAACAGTTGCAGTGCAGCAGGACTCAGAGTATAATGTTTATCACACATATGGATGACTGTAGGTTGCAAGCATCAACACACAGAGCTAGCCCAGACAGCTTAGACCTGTTGTCATGCTGAAGGCAACATGTGCCCCCAAAATCAGTCCTACAGCACAGACCAAGCACAATGGCTCTGCTGCAGTCAAGTCAGTTAAATATAAATTGAGTCAGACAGCTAAATTACATATACTTAAATGACAGCTGATACTGGCTCCCTATTTCCAAACACTGTGGTTTATGACGGCAGGGGCAAGATCCAGATGATCTTAGCTCTGTGCAATAGCCTTCCCAAGAACTCAACTACAGGCAAAAAACAAGAGCCTGTTTCCACAAAGCATCATATACTGACCTAGTAAGGTCATCCAGAGGTGAGCACACCTACAATACTCCCCCAGAAGCACACAGCTACAGCTGCATCCTTGCAGAAGCCATCAGGCACTGCATGGTTTGCAAGATCTAACTATAGCAATAAAGCACCAAGGAGCTAAACAGGACTGTTGGACTCCTTCATCTGCAGCATTAATAATTCAGAACCCACATACTAAAGCAGATTACAACAAACCAAGAACTGACACACAGGTACACACTTTGTGTTTTCATGCTGTGTACAACTCAGCTTCCCAGAAACCAGCACAGATTGTTCTTACGCTGCCGCTCATCAGTGACAGTAATCTCCATCTTGCACATGTGAGCTACGCAGTGTGCTTGGGACAGCATCTTAATAGTTCATCCATTAAAATTCTTTTAGATTTTCTTGTAGAGCCATAACAGATGATGGCTTTAAGCTGATACCATAAACAGTTGTAAGCAATCAGTCTTATTTTTTAATTTGCAGAAAAAGGTATAACTGATACTAATGCACATGTTATATTACTTTCAAGAAATTAAAAGAGTGGAGAAAAAAAACAGAACACTACACACATTTGATTAGAGCTCAACCACTGAGGTATCAATAAAAAAAATTTAAAACACAGGTACAACACTAAATCAATATTACCATATTTTCAAAAATGTAGAAAATTCTTGTTTTCATGTGTTCAAAAGTAATTACATTCTCCAGCACCAAAAGACAGAAATCCAAGTTCTCCAAGATATCTATTTATAAAAAGATTAAAAAAAACTTAAACCAGAACCCTAACTTACTACCAACTATTTTGAAAGGCTGTTAAAGAGGCAATGTGCATGTCGCTCAACTATGAATTCCCAGAAGATCAACTTATTAACTATGTAATTATTTAGAAAGTCTCTAGGAAGCACAATTTTAAGAGTCCTTCCATAGCAAAATGCATTTTTCTTATCAAGAACATCTTACAATGCAGGAGAACAAAACACATTGATAGAAAATGTCTCAGGAAAGCCATACTGTGGTAAAAACTAGGACAGTTTTAACTGGATGTGGATATGGAGAGCATCAACAACCCTTGCATATATGAGAGCATACAGTTTTAGACTGTAATTACATTTCTATATACAAAATTACTACAGAATATAATTTTATTATATAGAAAAAAATCAGAATTTCACAAGCAGGGTTCTACAAACAACATAACATGTGGCTGATGAACTTTAGTAAGGCAAGAACTTCCAACAATTTACTTACTTCTAACTTTGCAGAAATACAACACCAGTTGTAGAACAGCCATTTCCTCTCCAAGGCCAATAGATTCTGGGGGCTATGGGATTTAGCCTATTAAAAGTTTTGTTGTTTATCCATCCATGACAAGGGAAAGCTATACTCAAGGCTCAGTAATATCGAGCTTTCTCTGTGACTTTACTAATGCATTAAAGATGTGATCAGCTGCAAGACCATCTCAAGTGAGCAATGATGTTAGCTATGCAACTGAGTAACTAAAACAGTCTAAAGTTTCCAAAATCTCTCCTGTATTTCTAAATTTAAATCCTAGTCAAAGGTTACACATCATGTTATATAATCTGCGGTCTTCACTGAGAATGTTATGGCTATAGGCAAAGCAAATTAAAACAACAGCTTCTCTGGATCAGTGGTGAGCCATGAAGCAAAAAACCAGACCATATGACAGTCGCAATTTTTCTTGGCACACGATGGGCATTACAGACTGATGCAATCCTGTGTCCGTGCTGGCAGCCCTCCACAGCGTGTGTGAGAGTGTCACTACATCTGGATGGTGAGTGCATTAGGGTCCCGAGGCACTCCAGGCCTACTGAAACCAGAGGACAACAGCTGCACTCAATGAACACCATGGGAGCTCAGCAAAGTGACGAAAGGCCTGAATTACCACAAACTGTAAATACACATTTATTTCATTAAAACACTAGGTAACCACTGCAGTGATCCCTTCCTGAAATTGATTCATTTCAAGTATAAGCCATTTATTTCAAGGACTCATTCACTTTTCTCTCCTGCAAAGCCAAAATAAAAGGCAAAAAAAATATTTATTTTTTTATTTCTCTAAGGTTGGTCAAAAAAAAGCTAACCCCCCACAGAAGCACTGAAAGGAAAGCCAGAAGTGCACAAGACTGTCATCGCATTAGCCATGAAAGGGTTTTTTTGTTGTACAACTAAGGCGTCTTCAAATGTTTTAATGCAATCTGGACACACACAGAGCTGTTGCTAAACATGGAGAAACAAGGTGTGAAGACTGCTCCAGGAAGCAAATACCCCACCACACACCCTAATTTCTCATGTATGCACATATATCCATAAAGCAATTTTATATGCAAAATTTCAAAATCCTGGTTAAACCCTAACAAGTTATTGCTGCTAAACCCTAGAATCTGCTGTTACCCAACACAATGATGTAATATGCTGCAAAAGCTTACATGTAACTTTTTAATAAGGTTGGAAAAGTAGTGGAATAAGAAAAACAAAACTAAGAAACACTAATTACTAGAGGACTGATTCCAAAGGGAAGTCACCATCTAATTGAAATAAACATATGGAAATCAGAGAATGAGTCTGGCTAACAAACATCTGCCAAAATACCTTGTTTGAAATGAACACTGAGCCTTGATTGATTTTAAAATATTAAGTTATCATAATTAGAAAACAACCAAAATTTCAAGCAATCAGTAAGAAGGACATGTTTGCTTTCCAGTACTTTCAGAATCTATAACGTCTACATCAGAAAAACTGAAGAAGAAAAGGACTTGAGGCCAATACTGGCAACCTAAGAATTATCTCTGGTTTTTGGAGCAGCACTCCAGCAAAATAAATTCATGAGACTGGAGACATGCATTTCCATAATCCCTTCCTGAGATACTCAAAGAACTCTAATAGCAGTCCTGCCTGCAATAGCAAAATCTTACAGGAGCCCCGTAAGTGTAGGTCTGAGTTGCTTAATGGGTTGGAGTATCTGCCATAAGAGGAGATGCTGAAACCTTGCTCTGCAGAAGAGAAGGATCAAGGGAATCTTATCACTGTGTATAAGTACAGATGGAGGGCAGTAAAAAAGATAGAGCCAGATTCTTCTCAGGGATATCCAGGGAATGGGCAACAGGTAACAGCTGCAGATTGCAACATAGAAAAAACCAGTTTTACCCTAAGGATGACTGAACATGGTAAGAAACTGCCCAAAGAGGCTGTCAGTCTCCATCTCTGGAGACAAGATATTCAAAACCCAATTGGAAAAGATTCTATGCAACTTCTCCAGTTGATTCTGGGGGCTGGATGAACTAGACAATCTCCAGAGATCTCTTTAACTTTGCCAATCTGTGCTTCTGTCAATACTGAAAAAAAGGCTAAACCAAAACTAAGACTTTTTAGAGGTTTTAATGGAATAAAAAAAAAACAAAACAAACCACCTTTTTTACTTTTCATCAAGGAATGCACTTACCTGACATTCTTCCCTTGTTCTCTCAACATCTTCACCAGATCAGCTATTGGGTACTGAGCTTTTGCTGCACACAAACCATAACCTGAAAGAATTTCAAAATTTTAACCTATTTTCCTGTTTTAGTGCAGGAAGAAATACTAGTTGCAGAAGTGTACCTTCCACACAAAGATATGCTCTCATAATTACAAATAAGTGAAAGAAATAAAAAGCTACCCATCAGATTCTCATACATTCCTAGCCTGACCTAATTAATCTCTTTTTTGATCTCTTGACCACTTATAGTAGAGTAATTTGACCAGTCAAACTACAAAAGCACTTATTTCACCTTCACTAAAAGACACGTTCCTTTCTCTATCAGAAGAGGATGTTTCAGACATGTATTTTTAAAAACTGATAAAAGGGCAATTGCCAGATTGCTTCATAACCACTATCCTCAACAGAATTTCAATCTGCACTATGCAAATCTAGTAGCTGGGTATGGGTTTTAGCAGCAAATAGTCTTTTCAGTCTGTCTGAACCAATTCATCAGAGCAAATATACCCAGGAGAAAAATAAAAAGCATATATTATTACTGGTATCCTCAAGGTTTGAAATACAGGAGAAAGAGGCAAACTCCTTGAAGATGATTGCAAGCTTCATTAGAAAAAAAGATAGCTTCCCAAATTAGAACCCTACCTCACTGCTGGTCTCATTAAAGTTGAAGCAAAATGATAGATGACTTTGTATTTTAGCATTCTTCACATTCCAGTGCTAAAATGAGTTTAACATGATAGTCATGCCATTCAGTTGAAGTCTTGAACTACCCCCTACCTCAGTTTTCCTTTCAAGGAACGTGCTACTGAACGATGTGAACAGCCAACATAATTGGTTCAGACAATTCAGTTTTTTGTATTCAGGTGTTTTGTTTTTTTTTTTTTTACTTTAATTATAGTCTTTATATTAACTACATTTTGGATGGGGGTTTTTGGCCTTTTTTTTTCATATACCAATGCAGAATTGAGCAAGTGCATGAGAAGTGTAAACAAAATCATGTCTTTCAGGATTTAACAGATTTATGTATTGGTACCACTCGTACTATAGTTGTACTTGGAAATTCAGTTAATTTTGTGTACAGCTGTTGTGGTGTAAGCTCAATTTCCAAAAGATAGTCATTGTTCTGAAAAATTTCAAATGCAAATAAAAAGTACAAACTTTGAAGACACATACACAAAGAAAAATTTAGTGGCACACATCTCTGCACAGGGAAATGATAACTGACCAGAGAACAAAAATAAATCACATCAACCCAGTCAACATTTAATATGCTGCTGCCATGCTGCAATCTCAGGCTACCTTTTTGTGGTTTGTTTCGTGTTTTTGTTTGGTTGAGGTATTTTTTTTTTAAGTTACATCCTCTGAACATCTTGCTGTATAACTCAAAGAGGATCTTACCTGGAGTAATAATAATACTATTGGCTTCTTTTATCATTTCAACTGCATTGTCCACATTAATTTCTGTGTGAGTTCCAGTAATTTCCATGGGTTTCCCACCAGCTGTTGATGCAGTGCCATAGCCCCCAAGAATCACATTTGCAAGGGAACGGTTCATAGCCTGAAAGACAGGATGGTTTTGATCATAAAGATGAAATCCAAAAATAAAGATGAGAGTCCACAAAGAAAACTTCTGAGAAAGATTTCTGAAAATATTAAATGCTTCCTGACAATAGTCTTTATAAGCTGGTTTTGCCTTCTTATAACCCGACTGTTAAAACAAGCTCTTTAAAACAGTTTACTACAGCAATCACTAGTAATGTCTACAGATGTGATGTCACTAAACATCAGCTTTGAAACACATTACATTACACATGTAGTGGGAAAGCAACAATATTTCTCCAAAACAAAGAACAAAACTACACAAATAGCAAATATTGGTCTCTTTTTGTTCTTAAAAGGGAGGAATATGAAAGAATACATGTTTGATGACAGAGTTTCTAAAAATTTTTTTGCATTTTTCGGTTTATACATGCACACACATTTTTGCAAAATACTTTCCATAGTTTTTAATCAATTCAACATGTAAGTACAGCACTGCTCCATGACATCATGGAATCCACAAAGCTCTTACAGGTAGTACTGGAGCAAAACTCCTAGAGCAACAAGACAGGAAAACACAACAGCAGCTAATCAGCCAACAAAACCAGCCACATTGTAAAGAACTGAAGGGGGCCACTAACTTACTGGCTGACCACCAAAGGAAAATAAGAGATTTTAACTAGAAGGTTTAAGAGGAGAACACACCCTGAAAATCTGGCTCCATCAGACACATAGCCAGGAAAAGCCATTGGGTAATGCCCTCTTTGGCACGCCTGCTTGTGACTGTGGTACCAAAGCAATAACTATCAATAACTGGAAATAGGCAAAACTTCTAACTACAGGGGAAAAAAACCCACTTTAGAAGCAGAAAAGGAAGAGGATAAAATGCTTCTTTAATTACACATGAGTCATACATCTTCTGTACTAGCTGAGAAACCATGACAAAATTCAGGAATGGATCTGGAGAGACACACATACAAGTGGGAGGAATCACCTCCACAAAATTGTGCTTCCAGATGTCCATTCTCCACTGACATTTCAAATCATGCAGTTCCACAGGTTTTTTGCTATAGCCTCAGAAGATCATTCTTTGAAGTTTATCATCTAGCAAATAAAAAGAACAATGATGTCAGAATTTTTGTTTTTCCTGGTAAGTCATCACTGTTTCAGATACTGCAAGGGACGCACACAAACACAGTGAAATCAACATCTTTTACTGTCTGCAGTTCACATGCCCTAAGAACACACTGTCTTTGACATCTATCTCAACATTACAGCAGCTCTGTCAGGTAAGACAGCCTAGAAAGGAGAATACCCTCTTCAGATGTTGCACATGCCAAGCTTACAGGAAGCAGAGCACTTTCTACACATATCTAAACCAAAAGACAACAGTTAGACCAAGTCAAAGGGAATAAAATAAATAAACAAATAAGATAATAAAGATAAGATAATAAATAAATAAGATAAAATATTATTAGAAATCTGAGAATCAGCTAAAAGCAAGCACGAGATTGAGGCACCCTTGCCTGGCTCCACTGCAAAGAGCCAAGAAGAACTTCCCTTCCAAGAGAAAATGTGAAAGGCACAGAAGAGCCAAGATCTTATCAAGCAATGGTTAACCAACATAGCTGGGACAGTGTGAAAACTCTCCTGTAGCCCCTTCCATCCTCTTTACCACCACAAATCATAAATACAGAGGTATAAAGTCCAGGCTTCATCACTCACTGATAACCCAACAACTGGCAAAAAGCCCTCTGTGCTGTGCATAGACAAGTAACAATGGTCAGGAGCTTACAGTCCAGAGAAAATCAAATTCCTGAATCCTGAGAACTGTAAGTGCTTCCACTGTGCCCAAAGAAACTACATAGCTAATACATGAGTGGCCAGCATACAGTTTGTAAGACCAACATAGTTTGTTTCCTGTCTTGCTCTGTTTCATCAACCCAGTGAATGGTTCCTCTTAATGGTTCCTCTTCAACCTTAAGTTTCCTCTGCATCACATAATGATCTAATACCAGAATTGCAATCATCAAGTATTCCCTTTGGGGAAAAAACGGGGGACAAAGAAATGCTAACAACCAAATGTTTTGAAGAAGATGTATTGTGGTGGTGTCTTAGAAGAGTCACAATTCACAGGATGAACAAGCAGTATATGCCCTTGCTCTTGGAAGTTAAATTTGCTGTCCTTACCTCAGTTATCAACTGAAGCCTTAAGAGATCAGCTGGACTGCCTTTGGATGATTAAGCTACAGTTTTACCACTAAAATTAATTGAACAATGTTGTAAAAATAAGGTTTCAGCTATTAAGTTCTTGCTACAAATACCTTTTCACCTGTACTGGGTAACTATCCATAAATATACTTTTGACAGAAATTATACAAAAGAGTAGAGGAGGGAAAACCAAACCAAACCAAACCAACAAACAAAACAAAACAAAACAAAAACCCACACCACCACAAAAAAAAAAAAAAAAAAAAAAAACACACCAAAAAAAAAAAAAAAAAAAAAAAAAAAAAAAAAAAAAAAAAAAAAAAAAAAAAAAAAAAAAAACCACCAAAAAACACTAAAAAAAGGGTTAGGGAAACTGTTGCTTCATTAGGACAGGTTGAAACACCAAAAGCAGAATTTATTGACACCCTTGAGCATTTCCATCTCCTGAAATGCAGCTTCATGACAAAGATACTGAATCCCCCAATTATAACAATGCTTTTAAAAGTAATGATTTCCACTAAAGGAAATAAAGCAGAAAAGAAAAATTCTGGGCTAAGTGCATGTTATTCTGCTTATCGTGTAGAAATCATACAAAATAATTTTCATTTTACTGATTGATGAACTTCAGTTGTCTAAGCTTATATAAAGCAGCACAAGATTTCTAGACACTACCTCAAAACCTAAACTTCCTGTAATCTGAGAAACATAGAGGAAAGCCACTCTGTCACTGCCTAACTATTTTGCTAACTACTCCCCTAGGCTTCCTATTTACCTGGGTTCCTCCAACCAACTCTGTAAGTATTTCAAAACTCTCTTGTGAGTGCTAAGAGAGGTGAGCAATATTAAGAAAGGAAGGAGACAGTAAAAGAAGAATGAAGGTATAGATAGATTACTGGTAAATACATGCCAAACAATTCACATTTTCCCTAAGGTTTACAAGAATTCAACTCCTAAAGAACAGAGTTCATACCTGTGTTACCCATAAGCACTATTTTTCCACTGATACTGACAAAATTCCTGAATGTATACAAATACAAAAGAACAAAATGCTTCAAAAATTGTACCTGGAATTGTTCATTTGAACTCACTTTCTCAACTTTTCATGTAGTTGCACAAGAATAACTTTTTAAGCTTTTTTGAAATTCCTCCTCAAGAATGATGAAAAAGAATGATACTGAACATTCCCAACATAGTAAAACAATACTATTTAGTGGAGATGAAGTGGAGATGATCGCCAGAGCTGACCAGAGGAAAACATCAGACAGGAGAATAGTGGCACCAATCACACAAGAGCACAAGGGCAGAAATGAAGCAGAATTACTCAACAGAGAATGAGGCTGGCAGCTGTTGCACTGCGAACAGTTTTCTTTAAACAATTACCTCTCTATCTTTGAATACAAGACTTTAATACAAATGTTCCAGAGAAAAGGAGGTCATTACTAGTAACGCAATACAACTCTCACACCGAGTTGAAGCTCAGCCTCGCTGACACACAGGCGCACCAGCACTGAACTCGTGCAAGCCTGCTGCCACCCCGTGGTACTGCAAAGTAGCTGCCCTGAAGAAAAGAGCACACCTTTCTGCACTCCAAAAACCAAACTGTAAATCACTGGCTAAGCAACAGCTTTTTAAACGAATACAGATACTTAAAGTATCTCCTGCTATATATTAAATCTAGCTTAAATTTAACCACATTTCAGAAGCTGTATGACTAAAAAATAAATATCTGACCACAAGTAATCATACTTCTTTGAGCTCAGACTCAAACCCTTAATGCTTAAGTCAATGCAAAGGCTTTCCTCAGTTTTGAGGTATGTCTCTCACGAAATCAAAGAAAAATGACTGACATCTAGTCCAACAGTTTCAACCAAGAATTTACCAGTCTATAAACACTTAAGAGTTTGAGATCCAATGGTTTATCTTCTTAAAACACATGGTTAAAAAAGTTTTTTCATTACTCAGCAAACAAGCACAGTTTCTGTTGACTTCTTACCACACACATGATGTAAGAGAGGATGGCCCCAGAGGAGCCGATGAGTGCACCAACAATGGTCAGCAAGTTGTTGTTCAGGAGAAAGCCCTCGGCACACAAAGCCCATCCAGAGTAACTGTTCAGGACAGTAATAACTACAGGCATGTCAGCACCTCCAATAGCTGCTGTTAAAGTGACACCCTGGAGAAGGAAAGAAAATACTTCAGTGTCAGCAATGATTAAGGAGAACACCCAGAGAAGACACTCAGCCTGCAGCACTGAAAAATAAATATAGAATCATAGAATGGTTTGAGTTGGAAGGGACCTCAAAGATCAGCCAGTTCCAACTGCCCTGCCTTGGGCAGAAATGTTACCTGCTAAATCATGTTTGCCCAGGGCCTCATCCAACCTGGTCTTGGACACTTCCAGGAATGGGGCATCCACAACCTTTCTAGACCACTGTCAAGTTACTTAGAACCTATTCAAGTATTTTCAGTGTAGGTATTCAGGCTGTGGCCTGAGGATTGGACTTAACAAATCTGGCTTTTCAGAGAGGATAAGAAGGTACACCACCATACCCATGCTCTGCTTAGCCGCATATTCTTTTACATGCAAAATTATCCTACCAGCTCCATGGAACTGTCCATACCATTAAGGCGTTCATATTGAGCAGTCTCAGTTTACAGAATGGCAATATTCAAGGTAAATTTTGCAACATTTTGGTGTGAGTTAATGGGGGAGGTTATACATGGAAGTCATCTTAAGAAGTTATCATAATTATCTGTAGATCCAGAGCTCTTTCAAGTATTTTAGGGATTAACTTTCCAAAAAGTCTTCCCAAATATCACTTTGTCATATAAGAAGTTTCCTTAATCAATAGCTGCAAAATTATTAATTATAAAAATGCATTCCAGTTATCTGGAACAGTTCTGGTTTACAGCTAGATCTACAAAAGTCAATTGCTACTTCCTACTGCAAGTTACCACAAAGGCAGGTACCATGCCCACTGTGACTCAGGATGGTGAAATATAATCTGTAAAGAAGAGACTTGCAAAACTGGAGAATAAAGTACTTGTGTTACTTGTTTCACTTTCTCCAGTTCCTCAACTTACCATAACAGCTGAGAGTGCTGACACAGAACCCAGGCAAGTAATTCCCGTGGTGTAAGAAGGATCAATCATGTAGGGAACCATCCCACCAATGCTGGCAATCAGCAATCCTGCATTCAATGCATGGCGACCAGGCAAGAGCAGAGGTGCAGAATTCAGGATACCTGCAATCAAATGCATGATTTTGACATGAACATGAACATGTACATTCAGGGAAGCCTGTTTCTTACCTTCAGAGAAGGCTGAATAACTCAGCAAAAGAAAAATTTAAAAACAGAAAAAGGGAAGGGCAGAAGATAAGTTAGTTGAAGCTGAGATCCTCTGCTGACTCAGAATTGCAACACATTCAAACTTCCTCTAGATCCTCAAATACTCTTGTTTAAACTGTTTACTTCCTAAAGAAGTAACACTTCACTGAAGTGTTCCAGAATAGAAAAATCTCTTTTCCTTTTAAAAAGCCTTTTTATTTTTCCTTCAACAAAGTCCTTTCACTTTGTCTCCAGGTCTTTGTACATTGAATGTGACACAAAGTAGAAGGAAGCTTTCAGCTGGAACTTCTACACAAGGATTATCTCAGGCTCTCAAAAACTGTGTGCTTAGAAAAATATGACTACACAGATAACACCAAGTACAAAGCACTCCTGCTTTCAAATGCATTAATTTCACAACTACCCTCAGTCACATGGAACTCCGACAGCTTCCCACATCTGCAGAAACTTGAGGGGGAAAGGGGGTTCAGTACTTGTGTGATTCAGTTTAAAAAGACAATCACATTTATTTCATACTAGGGTTTGGTTTTTCTCAAACTACATGACAAAGGGTTGAAACAATGCAAATTTCCCAGTAATTACTTACATCAGAAATAACAGTGTCTCATTTAAATTTAGCTGAATTCAAGGGAAAGAATGAATTGATGGTCTCAGGCAGGGGTGTCAAAGTGTATGACTCACTATCCTTTTCCATACCATAGGATTAGTAGTTCACTAGTATAGGCAAGCTTCATATTTCATATCATGATATGAAAATGCAAGGGAGAAAAAAGTAAACAGAAATAGGAGAGCAGGCTCAAACAGGCAGTGAAGTTCACCAGGGACATGTGCACAAATCACTGAGGTGTTACAATGGAGAGAGAAAAAATAACTAAGAAGAAATAAATGAATAACTACTTAGCAGAGATACATCAGAAATACATACTACTGAAAAATCCTTCAAAAGATTATTAGAGAAGACAGCTTTCCATCCTTGTCATATTTCCTCCTTCAATGGCTGGTCTCACAAACACTGAAGAAAGCAAACAGATGTTTCCCAAAGGAACTATTGCAAAGTTAACAACAGGATTAGTAAGAGGAAGCTCTTAGCCTGAAACTCTTAGTACAAGTATTACCTCAGCTTCTCAAAAGTTGTGTGCTTACAAAACCAAAAATAAACGCAAAAAAAGAAACCTTCACATGCATAAGAATCAGGAATTAGTGAGTATTTAACTTAGAAAGCATATTTGCTAAAACAGCAAGAGGCATGGAGCATGGAGTTTGTTCAGCAGGTAAACAGACAGTGAGCTGCATAGTTCAAAGTGAGGCAGCCTCAATACTGCAAGCTGCCTACATCAGTGTAGATTGCAGTGTTAAGAACAAAATCCTAGAAGTATTACCAATGCTCACTTAATCCAGCAACATGAGAGTTTCAACTAAATTGTCTGCTCAGAAATACAAAGTTGTGATCATAAAAGTTCAATAAAATCAATTTAAGGAAAAGCATCAGGTAGTGTCTAAACACCAAAGCAGTATCTATTTCTAGACAAGATGAATACTAGTAATATGCCCAAGCACTGAAGACAACCTTTCATAACTAAAGCTGTACACAAATTAAACAGAATTAGAAACAAAAAAGTGCACTTGTAAAAATTAAACTCTTTTACCTGGTGCAAAATACAATGTTTCTTTCCAATTACACAACAGTCTAAAAGTAGAGATAAATCCTGAGGAAAGAAAAACCCTTCAACAAATGTTTAATTCTGAATAGAAGGTCTCACCTTGCAGTTTTCCATATGCAACAAGAGAGCCACTGAAAGTCACTCCACCAATGTATGTGCCAAGATAGGCCACAATCTTGGTGAGGTTTGCAGCAGGATCGGTGGCGAAGTGAGGGTATTCAATCATGTACTCTGCTACACAGGTGAGCACAGCAGCCAAACCAACCAAACTGTGGAAAGCAGCTACTAGCTGAGGCAGATCTGTAATCTGGATGCGTTTAGCGATTGTCAGACCTATTGAGAGTTGAAGACAGAAGAGAAGTCTTAGAAAACACAACCTACCTGTTCAGCTAGAAATTAGGACAGGATGGTCCAATGTGCAATGATTACACACACACAAGCCTGTTCCAACCAGAAATTGATATGGCATTGAACTGAAGGCTGCACATGTGTATTTTGTGCAAGGGGGACATCAGGAAAAATAGAAAGATTAAAGAATATCATCTGCTAAGAAGCTTCACTAAATATTGAGAAATTGTTTTCTGTGACACAGGCACAGCGTCAAAGAGGGAATTTCGCAGTATTCAATCAGGAACTAAACAGAAGTATGAAGCTGGGCAAGATCATGTACCTCTGGATACAGTTTCCCTATCAGAGATGATGTGCTCCCGCTTTTCCACCAGTCAGCCCATTCTTTATCACTTTCTGAAGCACTAATAAAAGGCCTGAAATTTATGATATTTTGTTCACACATTTGCAAAATAATTTTGCACAAGTCACAATTGTCAGTTAGTCAATTCACCTGCAAGCCACACGGTATTTTATGTACATACATTTAGGTTGCATATACGCATGCATGGAACACAGACTGTTAGTTCATCATACACATACCTATGGCCCCACCAAGTGCCATTGCACCTGACATCTGTGCCAGCAGTTCAGGTGAGGGATTAAGGCTTCCAAGAGTTGCGGCTAAACCTCCTGCAACACCAATCATACCCAAAGCATTTCCAAGACGAGCTGTTCCTTGGGTGGACAAACCAGCCAGGGCACCAACACAGCACAGTCCTGAGCCCAGATACATCACCTTTAAAGTAAGAAAACCGTCAGTATGATGTAGTGACAAATTGCATTGCTACACAATTACTGATTATTACACAAAAGAGCTGACTTCTCCAGAATACGTTTAAGTCACAATTCTCAATTGAACTTGAGAAACTGTCATAGAGGATGTGTTTTTGGCCAATTAAAATGTGATAGCTATAAAGCTTGTCCCTCACTTGATAATCTTTGTTTATCTGCAGAATGAATATTAACTAGAGCCAAGCCAATTTTCCCCATCAGTTCAGAAGCAACCTTTCCTTTAGCACAAACCCAAAGCTAAATGGTCCTGTTCATTATAGGAATAATTTCAGAATTTGTTTATGGCAAATTTGAACTAAGAAATAGTTTAGGTAGTTCTGAACTACCAGCAATAGTGTGGCCAGAATGAATAAAACTGTGATCATTCCCCTGTAGTCAGTACTGGAGAGGCCACACCTTGAATCCTATGTCCAGTTTTGAACCCCTCACTCCAATAAAGACACTGAAGCAAGTCCAGAGAAGGACAACAGAGCTGGCGAAGCATCTGGAGCACAAGTCTCATGAAGAAGGAAGTGGGGGTGTTCAGTCTGGAGAAAAGGAAGCTCAGTGGAGACTTTATCACTCTCTATAATTCCTCAAAAGGAAGTTCTAGCCAGGTGGGAATTGGTCTCATCTACCAGGTAACAAGTGAGAGGACAAGAGGAAATGGCCTCAAGTTGCTCATGGGAAAGGTTATATAAGACATTTTTCTTCCATGGAAAGCATGGCTGAACTTTAGAACAAGCAGCCCAGGAAAGTGGTGGAGTCATAACCCCTGGAAGTGTTCAAAAAAACTTATAGATGTGGTACTTGAGAACATGGTCTAGTGGTGACCATGGTGGTGGTGCAAGGCTGACAGCTGGACTTGATTATCTTAAAGGTCTTTTCCTACATTAATGATTCCGTGGCATTCTAATACTGTTGTTTGCAAAAAGTATATACAAACTGAACTATATATGTCCAGATAATTGAAAAAACACAAATACATTACAAGCCCCTGCCATAACAGTATGTTTGGATTCACTTTTTCCAAATGTACAAGACAATACAGATTGATTTTTCTTACTATTAAAATAAATGAAAACATAAGTTTACTACAAAAGGTGCTATAGGTAAAATCCCTCATCCCACTGTGCTGAAAACTGATCCCATTTTTTTTAACTGTCATGCCAAGTGGAACTTTTAGAAACACTTAAAACAAAGACAGATTTCTGTAGTTACTGTATGATTTAGACTGTAATTTAGGAAAACAGTCCAATAAATAAAAGCACCTGCATTACGTTAACACAAAACTAAACAACAACAGAGCTTTTAAAGTATGTTAGCCATGTGACTGCAAGCTTACAATTAATCAGCTTCAGACTGGCCTTGTGGGAACATGCAGCTGATGGAAAGGCCTTGGATTATTTGTTATTTACTCCTCAACAGAACAGGCATGAAGAAACACAACACTGAGAACTGGGCTAAGAGCCATAAAGTTATCTTCTTACTTGTTCAATGTTATAGCCACCACTGAGAGCAGCTGCATAGCCTCCTACAAATACACCACCAGGGAGCAGGTACAAGTAGTTGTACTCAGGAGGGTCTGTGGGACGTTTGAACATATCCAGCATTCTTTGTGTAACTAAAAAGCCACCTGGAAAAAGTAAATGAGCAATCTTAAAAAAACAAAATCTGAAATCAAACACGTGCCAAGTTATAAGAGAAATTTAGTAATACCATATTACCACACAATTCAGCAACCTAGAAAACCACCAGGAAACAAAGGTACAATCAGGGTTAGATCTTGCTGTCTCTTTTAGCTTTTGGAAGAAATTCAGAAGAAAAGGAGGGCTTGCTCTGCCTCCATACTCTACACTGACTGTAGAATACAGCTTAATTTATGACTGTGTTTTTCTCCCCACTTACTCTAGCAAAAGTAGTATTTTTAAGTCACATGGCTCACTTTCTTGTCATTTTTATTATTGAAGCTGGGACTTCTAAAGCTCAAGGAAACAGAATTTTGTTCTATGCCCCCTAGTATATATTTCAAGTAGGAAAATTAATACAAGTACAAATCCTCTACAACTACCCTCTTGCGTTATACAAGAAAATATATTGTATATAATCATCACTCAAAGGATACTATGAAAGTAAAATGCACACTTAAATATTTCCTAAGAAAGGTTACTCCACAGGGTATGCAAAATACATACTATAACAACTGTGAAAATTGCAGGCGTGATGGGTTTTTATCAATAAATGCTCTCAGATTCTATTCTCAGACTAGTATTTCTGAAATTATACAATTAAATAGCTAGAAGACATTTAAAAATTACAGTAGTACTTGAAGTTCTTTGGGAGAAAAGCTAACATTCATACCTGCAATATTCACTGAAGATATAAAGGCTGAAAGCACTGCTAGGCTTTGGGCAATGTTTTGAGGTAGATAGTGTCCTCCCATCAGCACCAGCCCACCAACTGCAGTCAGACCTATTTAAAAGAGAAAAAAGTGTTACTGGAAAAGGTTACTGTGTAACTTTAGGCTCTACACCAATAAGAAGTTTACTTTCAACTATTGGGCAAATACCAGTCAACTCAAATTTTGAGTCCTACTTTACACATTAAGGCTTAAAGGAAGACTATCAGCATCTTTTTCAGGAATACAAACATGTTCCAAAAGAAATAAAAAATAGTATATGAATGTAGTTTTGAAGAACAGTGCCTCAAGCACTGAGTTAGCCAAATACTTGCTCAATTAAAGAAACTTTGCTTCTAACAACCGAAGTAGATCACTTGTGACCTGCCACATATAACCAAACATAGATATGTAAAATCTTATTTCTAAGAATTATGAATCTTATGGGTATTTAAGGATTTTCTTTTTACCCCTCTTTCAAAACACATACTTTGAGCAGATAAATAAAAGAACGTAGAAAATGGAAAAGGTAAGTTATTTTCAGGGCAATCTTTTGGAGAGATGGGAGGCAAGAAGTGGTCACTGAAAGGAGATGGCAGCACTCCAAGTAAAACAAACTTTCAAGCAAAAAGTGTAAAAAATTACTTACAAAAATTAAAAGGATACAGCACCACATTTGCCTTTCTTTTAAAAAAATCATACTCTCAGAAATACAATGTTTCAGGCGTCCTTGCTATTTATGAAAGTAAACTAAAATACGCACAGCAGTACTAAATCAGGTAAAAGGAGTTGTGCCTCCTTCAAGTAGAAAGCAAGCTGTGTGACAGCCACTTACCTGAGATAGCATTAGTCACAGACATGAGTGGGGAGTGCAGAGCAGGAGTCACACCCCACACTGTGTGGTACCCTACTATTCCAGAGAGGCCAAACGTTGTCACCATTTGTGTGAAAGCAGCATTAGGTGCTACAATGCCCAGCCCTAACATACCAGCTAGACCTAGAAGGAAAGCACAGGAAAACTTTGTAACTTTTCAATGATTTCTCATATTTAAACATATACAAGCAAAATGGAGTTCTCTGCGTGGACTAGTATCAAAATCAGGGAGATCATTTTGTCAAATGATACAAATACACAATTACACAAAGTTCTTTCAGTACTAGTGTTTCTTTTGTAACAAAAGATAAAGCCATCAATATAATCCACACATACTTGTTACGCATGCACACAATGGAGCAAAGATAGATTTCTACATCAACACTGAATCCTGTCATCCTCCCGTTCTATAGAAAAAATGTAGAAGTCACAATTATGTTGAGATATTACTTGGACATATCAAAGCATATGTATGAAGAACAGAGATTAAAATTAAGACTACTAAGAATTCATTAATTACTTCATGCAGAAATTCTGATGCACTGAGAGTAAAAATGAAATTAAGAACCAATACTTTTTGTCAAAGCAAATGTCCCATTTCCAATACTTCAGTAGATTGATGTCATTTAAGTCTCATACAAGACAGCAAAATCTGAAGAAAGCAAAGACATGGTACTGATTCTGCTACCAATCAGTATGGCAGGAGTCCTTCAGAACTTTAAGTATTTTACTAATATTTAAGTAGAGCCAAACACATGTATATGGACAGAGAATTAATCAGCATGTGTTGAAATATCAATACTTGTGATAAAATTTCAGAAGTTTTGTTTTGCTCCTCAAGCAATTCTTACACTACACTGATTTTGCACCAGGATGCACCAGCCAGTCAACTGTTCTCCCAAACAATTATTCAATTGAGTGAGCTAGATTCAAAAGTATTAACCAAATGAGAAGTACTCTACACTGATGCTCCAGCTATGGAGGTTGCCTACCTGCTGTGTATACAGACGCAGTAGTCATGGTTTTTCTAAAAGGTGTAATAGTAGCTGCTTTTTCTGCTTCCAGCTCTGCTACAGTCTTCTGCTTCTCTGGCGCTCCTTGAGGAATGTTATTTGGTGGAGGTGCTGGGAAAATCACTTTGCCATCCTGACAAGAGATATTTACAATTATGCCCAACTTGGCAGATACTTAGTACTTAGAGAAGCCTTTTCTTCTTAATCCTGCAATTCAGGCAAGCGCTAATGTCCTACAGCCATGCCCAGGAACAGGCTCCTTTTCTGCATCAGCATAAGTTTGCAAGGCATGACCAAGTTAATCATACTGGTTTATACATTCTTCAGACAAGATCTGATATTAGTGTCCAAAAACACCTGCTGAAGACACAGCTCCAGAGCAGAAACAAAAGAAAAGCAAAGTGATAAAGTTCCTTAAGTGGAAAACAACTATGCACAATAGAACAAAGTCTTGGAAATAACAAAATCTATTACTGTGAACTGTAATCTATGCCCTGAGTTTTTATTTTATTATTTTCTGATAAAGCTTTAAGTATTCTGCATATTCTAGTTTCATTATTTTTTTTTCTTACTATAAAAGGAACACTTTTTTTTTTTTAAGAAAGGAAGAATGTTTTTCTGGAAGAATGTTCTGGTCTGGTAAATATGTTTTAAGTAGCAATGTTTTTATCACATGAAACATGCAAACTTCATCTTTTTCCTATTTTTTATTAGTAAACACATTAAGTTTAACCTTGACAAGAAGACAAGACTAAAAACGACAGGAATTTTCAGCTGAATAAACACACAGTTACCCACACGCTCACCAAGCCACCTCTGAAGTCTCTTGACATGCAGTATTTCTGAACACATTTTGAAGAGACAGAAATGACAAATATTAGGTCTGTACTCACAGAGTAAGAAGAGAGTATTTACTGGCTTACCTTCATTACTACAGTTCCTCTAATAACATGATCCAGAGTCCCATAGTCAAAGTTATCTTTTGGATCAAAGTAGAAGTTCTCTTTGTCAGGACTAATAGCCTTTAGAAGTTTGATAATATTATTAGAATACAGGGTACTGGCCTGAGTAGACATTCTGCTAGGCAGATCTGTGTAGCCAATGTGTGTAACACCCTGAAAAAAAAATCCAAGTAAAATAAGAAGGATTTACAATCTCTGAAAAAGCATCATCTCTTCCAGTATATCTTTCTGGAAACATATATCCAAGCTGTTTCACTTATCTCTGTTTATAACCCAAACTAAATTGGCAACCTGCAGCTCTGACACTACTAAGTTAGGGACAGATCACTCATAACAGCTACAGAATCCAACATGATCAAATCCAACAACTTAAATTCTACTATCAACAACACCTCACAAAGAGGAAGACATATTGACGCAGGAGCTTGTCTTCTCCAAATACTACATTCTCTCAGAACCTAACTTCTTTAAGCAATCAGATAAGAGATTAACTTGCTGAATGCTTGGCATCCTCTCAGTTTTTCTGGAAGGCAAGCACTGGAGACAACTTTCTGTATGCCAGTGGAGTGAAGGGAACACCCTCAGAGCTGTGCAAGTAATATGCCTAAGTTCCTATGTATGTAAAAATGTAACCTAATATATCCTCACTGCTTAAAGAACTAATAAGAACTAAAGGATATCAGACATTAGGAAGGAATGGGAAGCTGAGGCTGGCATACACTCTTGGGTGTTCAAAAGCGGCCTTGTGTTAAAACTCTGCTCCCACAACTTACAGCTAAGATCCATGAATGCTTCCACAATGGCTTCTTAATGCAATGCTCTGGCACAATCCTGATAGTTCTGTACCACTGCTATTTTCCACACCACAGAACCAATACACTAAATCCAAGGATAATACTCCTCTGACTAAAAGTGTTCCCTATAAACTTTTCATCCAAGTATCTGCTCAATTCTCTTCTTCCTTCTCTTGTTTCAGGTTTTAGGCAATGATCAATCAAAAGCCCTAGAAAGCTACAAAGACAACATGATTCTTTGATATACAGAAATAGAATTCTGCTTATGTCAATGACAACCATGGCAGCAGGGTCCTACAGGCTTCCCAAATAAAGGTATTATATCTTTGCATTACCAAATTACAGTCTAGGAAACCTGCTATTATAAATCTCATCACCCAAATTTCTATAATTGTTAACAGATTTCCCATAACTACCAAAAATAAAACATAAAAAGCAAAAGACAAGTTCTCAACTGAGCAAATGAACACTGGAGCAAAACCAAAGTAGTTCAGTCCAGACCAGCTTATGATCTTTGGGTTTGGGTTTCTAGTGCTTTGGCTACTCTATGAAAGACAATAAAATCTATGAAATTTTTATCTGTGGAAGATAAAGACAAGCAAAGCTGGCATCCTCCTGAAGCTGAAATACTACTGAGTAAGCCAGAGACTTTGTACTGAAGTAAACACTAAGAGTCTGAACCCCCTTAGCTTTACCTATGACACAGAATGTTAAATTCCAGTCACAGGAGGTGATAAGCAAGTCAAAGAACCTATTGCTACTGATGTGTTTTTTAGATAGACCAAGAAATAGATATCAAATCCCACCTTCAACTCAGAAGAGACAAACACTGGACATGGAAACTTAAGTAGCAAGAATTTTACTATTAATTGTAATATGTATTAGCCACCAAATTAATACTATACAAAGATGTTAGTTTCTTTAAAAATATTCAAATTGATGCATATAAATAGTGACCAAATGCAAATCTAAAGGATTACTTCAGCCCAAAGCAGCTGAAAGACTGTTGAAAATTCAGCAGCTGAAAGACTGTTGAAAATGCTGCTCATTTTCAGCATACAGTTTGCAAAACACCATGGAAGTTCAGGTAAACTGAGAATGAACTGCAAATTAAAATGCTCACCTTATGAACATACATTTCTCCAGGCTTTGTAGTCTCAATATTTCCCCCTGCTTCAGCAGCTAAATCCACAACAACTGAACCTTCCTTCATTGATTCAATCATATCTTTCTTAAACAAAATTGGAGCTTTTTTGCCTGACAAAACAAGGCATAGCAAGTTAAACACAAAATCTGTTGAGCTTAGGAGATGACTTCTCCTCTTTGCTCTATATATAAGCTTTAATCTTGTAAGCAAAATTTTCAAGTAATTGGTCCCTAGGATAAAAAAACACAAAAGCTTTTTTTTATAAAGACAGAAGAGGTGCTAGAACATCCTAAGTTCCAAAAGCATACAAGAAAGTTATGCATGGTAGCCTACCAAAGATAAGTCCAACTCTGCCAGCAAACTGACAGTCTTCATATTCAATCCTAAAATTTCAGTCATAACAAGTAAAAAAACCCCATCACATTGTAAGTTATTAAAATACAAGATATTGTGCAACAAAAAGCACTAAAATCTAAGTTCTTGCTTACTATATTTCAATTACAAAGGACAGTGCCATCCATTTAGATCAGATTTGTTCCAGTGCACAAGCTGTACAGCAGAAGTAGCAGTGATGCAATAGATTATGCAAGAGAATTATATATTCTTACTTTATTACTATCTACTCCATTTTTAGTAAGAAAAACATGATGGTACTTGAGTCATACTGACAGTCTATGAAAAGTTGTTTAAAAAAAAAAAAAGGACACACTTTAAAACCAGGTCTTTACCACAGAAGTGTAAAGGTACATGCTCGCAGACATAATTCACTAACCCCTCTGTTTCCACATAGATGCAACTTCAAAATATGACAACTTGCCTAGAAATGAAAACTAGCATTTTCCACATAAAACATACCTGGAATAAGTGCTGTAGTGATGATAATGTCAACATCTTGGCACTGTTTGGCAAAGAGTTTCATTTCAGCTTCAATAAATTCTTTGGACATTTCTTTAGCATAACCACCTTGTCCCTCTCCAGATTCCTTTAAGTCTACTTCCAAAGGCTCAGCACCAAGAGATTTGAACTGTTCCAAGGCTGCAGCTCTAAAAAAAGAAAATTGTAGGTGAGAGAAAAACCACTACTTTAAAAATACATTATGACTTTACCAGTGGTTTTAGTAGCAATCTTTAGACAAGAGATGTAAAACTTATTCTGGTATTAAGAAGACCATACCAAAAGTTCACAGTTTTCTGTATTCAGTACAAAAAACAATTGCATTGATAAATTCAGGTTCTAGACAGGCTTGAATAAGGAATGAAGGCAGCCTACAGTTTCCTGTATAGTCAGCACAGTTGCTCCAAGAAAAGCCTCAAAGCTGAGGCTTTGCTGATTAACTCTCCTCATGCATTTTTGTTGTCATGACTTGCCAAATCTATAGCTCAAACTAAGGTGCCTAAAATGAGAGATAAGCACAAAACCCAGGATTTTGTATCTATTCCTGTACTAGGAAGTACCAGTAAGTCTTATTTTCACAGGGAAAATTGCCAGGGGGTGGGCATGTTTGGACTTGTGGCTTGTTAATATTCTGTAATTTTTTTTTGCATCATATGACTTAATATTAAATAATGAGACTAAATTTCAATGTTAGGTGAACAGTCACAACATGCCAAGAATTAAACAGAAATGTTCTTGCACCACAAGATCAAAGTATCTACAATGCTTAAAAAAAAGGAATTAAAACGAAAATGGAAAAGTTTTAGATAGATTTTTAAATTAATAAAAAACGAAGGACTAATGATGGCATAAAAATGGTAGGAAGTGAATTATGACTCAGTGCAGTACAAATTAGTTGACTTTAATACAGCCACAAACAACTTAATCTTAAGGTAATTTCAGATTGATATTACCATTTTCACACCCCTACCTCGTATCAAATCCACGAACTACTGCACCCATCGATTTTGCTGCTCCTGCAGAAGCCAGGCCAGCAACCCCTCCTCCAATGATCAGGACCTGGAATGATAAATCTCATTAACCAGCCATTTAAACAAGATAGCTTAGAATAAAACCAAATTTACTTTGGCAGAGTTGCCCCATACATCCAACACTTTAAAAGCTGTAACTCCTAATCACACATATCTAAGAGCCAACTCTTCTGTAGCTAATAGTTTTTCTAAGTAAACACAGGTTTTCTCCTTGATTTATCTTCCTTCTTTCCTTCCCTAATTCTACTTTCATTTCTCTTCAACCCAATCCACCTGTAATCCCAATCAAGCAAACCTTTCCATTGCACTCCTCAACACACTAGAATTAACAATATCTCTGGATTTTCTTAACTGCTTCCTTACCTTCTCCTATTTTGAAAAAAACAAAAATCCAACCCCATACAGATAATCTGACGCTTAAAACTAAGCAAACTAAATAAAACACAAATTATTCTACTATTCCCAAAACAAAACTAGAACCAATGTGAACAAAAAGTGGTATGAGAATAATTATAGTGATTTCGAAAGTCTCTAGAAACAGTCCAAAGGCAGGAAACAGAAACTTTTAACATAGTTTCAGCAACAGCTACCTCTGCTCAGAAATTCACATACTCTTTTGCCACAGTATGTGTTTAATTGCACATACCTTTGCTGGAGGAACTTTACCAGCAGCTGTGATTTGACCCGTGAAAAATCGACCAAAGTGATTTGCTGCCAGGACCACAGCCTTGTAACTGTCAATCAAGGATGAACACATATCAGTGTCTTCTCAGATTCAGTAAAATTCCACTCATTACATCAATCTAAAAAGATGAACATTTGACCAGAGCATGTGCAGGATAAAGCAAGCTTAGTATTTTACCACTGAATACAAGCTTCATATCTTTGTTCATATTCTTGCCTTTTTTTTTTTTTAATCATGGAATGCATTTTCAGACATAATTTTTGGACTGCAGTATACTGGATGTCTACAACTATTCACTCTCAAATAAAAATTTACCTGAAAAATAAAAACCTAACTTGACAAAAGTTAGGTGGTCCTTAAAACTATCTTCCAAGTCTGTAACCTGAGGCTATGGAAGGGAGCATGAACAAGTAATTGCAAAACCCAGAGTAACTCTGCAGTTGGCTCACTTAGGCCAGCAAAGGCACATTCAAGAAAGGCACTCTGACCCACACTCCACAGAGCTATATGGCTTAGGGCAAACACCTTAACCTTGATACTTCATTTGCCCCATCCAAGAATGGGTAGCTGGACTTGAAGTTAACACCAGTAAATGAAATAAAGATTAATGTGTAACTTTGTGTTTTCTTAACAACTGGACATATTTTCTTGCATTTTTACTTGCAGCATTGTGGTTCAACAGTCCCATTCCACTATTTTTCCTATCTCTAGCAGAGAGATGTGTATGCCATAAAATCACCTCAAATTTGGAACACACCTTGTTCCAAATATACACCTTGTATATATTATACCTTCAAATACATTATGAATGTCTGTTTTTTAGTAAAATTACACCAAATGAAAACATGAGGAATAAGCTAACATGTGGATGGATGTACACTCATTGTGTGCACAAAATCTGGCAGCCTTCACAATGGTTTATTATGCCTCAGACATCATCTAAGGAAAAAGTCAAAAAACTAATAACTTAAAAAAAAACAAAAGAAGCCAATAAAAGAAATGTTGCACAACAACATTTTAATTCACTGCAATACCCAAAATGCCAGTTGCAAAGCATGGAGATGGTCTGACAATATTTGACCTTTTGTTTGCAACTGCCATGGCAACTGCATTCATACTGAGTGTTGTTTGGGTTAAGTAGCTCCTAACAACATGACATCCCCATGATAGACAATCTGTGCTCAAGATAACCTAGCAGAGAGCAAAAAGGTACTAGACAGAACAGTTAAGGCATTAGAAGAATTATGTTCAGTTTTGTTTATTTTAAAAGCATTGCTCTGATCTGCTGCAAAGCTTGAACACCACCCTGCTTGAAACAGCTCTGCATGAAAACAGAGATGTAGAATCATTTTAGATATAACTAATATCAAAGCACATTATTTTAAACCAGCTATACTTAGTGAAGTCAAAAAAAAAAATCATACCCAGCAATGTTGGCCATGGAGCTAAGTGCATCATATCCCTGAGCAATGGTGACCCGTGGAACCTGATCCATAGCCAAGACAGTAGCTTTTTTCTCTGCTAGTTTTTTCAGAAGGTCTGGATTTTGTGCTGGGTAGATAAAACTAATCAGGGTTGCTGCTGTCTTGAAAAGATCTGCCTCATGTACACCTAGAGACGAGTTATATATAGGAGCTCTCACCTGAAAAATGACAGAAGATTCCAAGTTAATCAAAGAACAGAAATCAGAACATATTCCACTTCTTTTCTCCCAGGTTGCAGTCTGCCCATTCCCACCCAAAAGTACAGAAAGAAGAAAGTATATCAAAGACTATTTACACAAATGAGCTGAGTAACTGCATTTCTCAGCTGCAGTCCACACCATGGTATTGGCTGTAAGTGTCAGCCAATACCTTCAGAATTGTCAGCACACACCTTCAGAAAGACCTGATGACTTCTAGGTAGCAGTCACTTGCTTTTAGAACAGACAGCTACCCTCAAACCCACCATTTTTAAGTAAAACGATTACTCAACAGATATGGCAATTAAGCTCTACAGACTAAGAACCATTAATTAGTTTGTAATGCATGACTACATATAGGGCATTTCATGCCACATGTCCAGCAGACACTGATCTTCATCAATATTCACTTCTGAGTTTCTCACTTTTCTCCAAAGAGAAACCTACTTTAAAGGGTTGTTCACAAAGCAGCTCACAGAGAAGGAAACCTCAATAAGGTCAAGGTCTTTTTCTTTTTTTTTTTCCTTCAGAACTCTGCACAACCTAAGACTTCTCAAATAAGATTGCTTTTAGCCCTTTTCTCAAAATTTTAAACACACATTTGCTGTGAAATTCAGAAAAGTTATAGAATCATATTTTCAAAATCCCAAACCACTCTATTTAAAGAGTAACTAGAGTTATATGTTACCAATTTCGGATAAAAGATTTCTTAGAGCAGGGATCTCATCTGATTAGATTCCCGAACGAGTCTACCTCACTCTAGAAAACACAACTCTTTGACAGTTAAAAACTTTCTAAGAAATTGTCCACATTTTTTTCAACACTGTCTTTTGCTATTTCTTTTAGTGTAGATGCACACCTGAGCTATTAA
>VWYO01004595.1:63138-74676 GCA_013400275.1 Rhadina sibilatrix
GCACCCCCGACAGCATTAAAAAAAAAAAAAAAACCACAAAACTTGAATCAGAACTCAAAATGGAAAACACTTTAAAGGACCTTATTTATTGAACTTTCCACAGATTATCAAAAAAAATTACATTTCTCCAAAAACAATGCAATAGGAAATATACTAATAAACCAATTACTTTCACAATCAAATCAGAAGCCAGGACTTCCTTGGTCCCCTGGATCTTTGCTCCAACTTCTCTGTAATGGTCATCGGAAAATTTGGAAGCTTCTCCAGCACCAGATTCCACCACAACATTGAAGCCTTGCTTAATCAAGGCTTGAACTCCAGCTGGTGACAGAGCCACTCTCTTCTCATTCTCAAATATCTCCTTGGGGACACCTACAGTCAGCTGTTTATAAGGAATTCCTGTAAGAGTGGCAGACAAGACAGCATTAGTTGTACTAAATACTAACTAACTGATATAAGGGACACTCTTCTATGTTGTACAGACACATGCAGACACATGTCACAGTTAGCAATTCTCCCTCCTAAGGGAGGAGGAAGCAGAATGCTATTTTCTAGGAACATTGTTTTTATTTCCTTAAATTACACCATCTTTCTAGAGATCTTTGTTCTCTCAGCAGTCGGCAGGTAAGCATGATCAGCCACACAAGCAATAACAAGTGTTTGGTGCAGTTCATACCCGCTGGCGTTTACACGGTTCTGACTGTGTAACTGGCATTCTGATTTACACAATACCTGGTGTACTGGTGATAACACATTCTCAGGCCAGGATTCAAATCACTTTCTAGTCATTTCCAGGTTATTGTGAACAAAGAAATAAATTAGCTTGAACAGTGGAACTGCATTTTAACTGAATATGCTTGTAATGTATATCAAATTACAGCTGTAATATACATTACAGTTTGTAATGTATATAAAATTATATCAAATCACTATTACTGAATGCAACATATGCACCACAAAGCACATTGAAAGGCATAACTTCATGAATAAGCTACTCTAAAAGTTGCCACAGAAATGAAAAATGTGAATTCAGAAGTAGTTGAAGAATAATGGAACATCTAGTACTAGTTTCTTAGAAAATATTTCTCTTCGAAGTTATTTCCTTGTCTTAACTTGTTCAAAGCTCCACTAAATAACATCAGGAAACTGTTGAAGCTGAAATTTATGTTTTAGTTAGTTTTCAAATTACAAACATCTAGCTTCATTCAAGTACAATTTGGGGGCTTTCAGTCTCATATCTGGGAGGCAAACTTCTCTGATCCAAACAAGTGTTTAAATACACTATTTATGAATACACAGGCTCAAGCAGAATAATCATACATAAAACTAACATGGATTCAATTACACTGACAGCATGCAGTCCAACACACAGGCTGAATTCTGTACCAGCTTTCACTGACATCTATCCAGAATTTAAACCTGGATTGTGACATTGTTATGCAAGACATTTACACCGTATGAATATTAATGAACTATAATTTGAGCAGTCTAAGCAGTCACTCATATTAATGATCAAGCCACAACAACAACAACAAAACCCACCAAAGAAACCCCAAAACTAAAAAAAGGGAGGAAGTGGATGACAGGTTTGTTTAAAATTACAAATCTCTTTTAAAATTGTCCAACAATACCATGTATTGTGATACAAAAAATTGCACCAGGCAAAGAATGCAAATTTTAGGAAGGGCTCCTTTTGACTTTGAGATAGAAGCAGGCAAAAAAAAGTTTAAAACATACTACAATATAAGAGCTTTGAGGAACAAGATTTAGACTTAAAATACCAAAATTAATTACCTATGAAATTGAACCTGGACTACAATGTGCTTAAAGTTGACAATCTGAAAATGTTTTCTGTTAGAAACTTTCAAGATATTGTCAGCTTATTATGTCCTGAAAAAATAGTAAAGAATTGCCAAGAACTGGTACTTAAATACCAACTTACACTTCTCAGCCTACTAACTCATTAAAAAAATAAATCAACACATCTAACAAGACAGAATGAAAGCTCACCAGACAAAGAAGTTCATTACTTCTAATTGCTGCACCAGGGGAGGTTTTACTGAGCCACAGGAGGTTCAGGTTGGATATCAGGAAGAACTTCTTTACTGAAAGGATGGTTAAGCCCTGGAATGTGTTGCTAAAGGGAAGTGGTCAAGCCACCATCCCTGGAAGTGTTAAAGAAATTACTTGGATGTGGCACTTAGTGCTATGGTTTAGTTGACAAGGTGGTGTCCATTTAAAGGTTGGACTTGATCTTAGAGGTCTTCTCCAACCTTAATGATCCTATGATTCTAATTACTTTTACTCTTTTTTTTTNTCTTTGAAATTTGATTAACAAAATAGTAACAAATAATTTGAAGATAGAAATATTTTGATGTGTTATATGTTGGAGAACATTTGAAATGTTTTCATCACAAGACAACACTGAAATTCAGAAAAACATACATTTATAGAACATAAAATCACAATAGAAGCAGAAATGCACATCTAAAACAACAGATCCACAAAGGTAACAGAGCTGTGCAAAAATTTGTTCCATCAGCATACACCAAATCTAAACATCACCGTGCAACTCAGGCCATACCTACCACAGCAGCACTAACCACTTGTTACCAGCTGTGGTAATTGTTGCTGTCACTCAAATTACCCTTGTCATTTGAAGATACTTTTCTTCTCATCTCTTCTAATTACTACACAATAAAGTCCTGCTTCTGATTTTCACTAAATCAGCTCGGTGGAAATGAGCTCTCTTGTCTTTTAGAAGCAGGAATGAAACCTAGAAGATTGAAACTTGTTAGGATAACAGAGACCAATCAGAATTTCAGAGAGGAAGTAGCTCTAGAGTAGGACAGGATGCAAAAAAGCTTTTCAAAAAGCACTGAGAAAAGTTAAGAACTAGAGTCCTACCTTCCCTTTCTCCTTTTGGAAGTTTTTGTAGCACAAGAATGCTGAAGGGAAGGAAAGGAGGGGGAAAACATGGGGAAAATAGGGGAAAGGAAAAACAAGGGGAAAGGGGGGAGGAAAAATGGGAAGTGAAAGGAGGAGCAAATGGGGGAAGGAATAAATTATAGCATAAAGGAAATAGATAACTGCAAATTTACAGGCAAGAAGACATTTGACTAAAGTTTTTCTTTTACGCAAACAAACCTTCTTTTAGCTCCTAAGGTTCAAATGACAACAGATGCTTCTAATTTCCTTTTACTCCTTTGCTTCTATGTGGAGTACCAGAATAGAAGAGTAAATGGCTAGGAGTAACAGGACAGAAATATACACTCACTACATGCCAGTTGTGTTTCCTCGTTCCTCATTTCTTTCTTTATCAGTACATCTTGCATAAAACTAAAATTAGTACAACTTTTTCAGATAGAAAGTATTTGCACCTTACTTAGTAAACAGAATGATCACAGAGCAGCACTGAGGAATATGCTCTTCTCGAGATCTGGGAGATCAAATCCAAGATAAATATTCAACAAGTCCCATTTGCCTCACCTACTTTTCTTCTCTGTCCCACTACAAGAACTCTGGTAACCCATAAATACAAAAGCAAATACATACGCAAACTGTCAGTTTGCCAGCTTTTAGCTAGAGCAGGTATAGGACATTTTTCAAGTAGACTGCCCTGAGCTTTTCTATGATTCAGCACCAAATTGGAGCAGATATCTACAGCTCAAAACCAAAGATCCAAAGATCTATCTTAAAATTGCAGTACAGGTCTTGGGAAGAAAGGGTTAAAAAGCAGAACACTGGCAAGGAGGATTGCAAAGCTCCCTTTCAGCTGGAAATAACTCTTGATAAGCCCATGTGAACAGCAGGTCTGTGATGATTTACTGGTGCCTGTGTCTTCACTTGTTTTCCTCTGCCTGGGTGCTGCTTCAGCAATACCCCGTTAGCAAAGTAATGGAAATAAATTTACCCTTTGGATTCTAGACATGAGTTTGTGGCTGTCCCAGCAGCCTGTCTGCATTGGCGCACACAACAAGATTCCTCCTCTGGCTGGAGGAAGCTTTGTAATTAGCACAGATTTGGTTTGTTGAATTCAGCAATTTCATCAAAGTCAATAGTTTTGAAAGGCTGAAACCTAGAATTATAAATTTACATCCTCGATTTAGGTTTTATTTTGAGGAAGCTCATCTGCTATTCTTGCCAGGGGTTTAAAGTTACGTGAGAGTGTGAAGCCTACAAGTTGTATCTCTAATCCTTCATGTCAGATAATCTCCTTAAGTACTGCCTTGAGTATGTTTTAGTGACTTACTGCTTTACAACATCATGGACATCTTCCAAATACTAACATACACACATACCTGGAGCACCTTTTTGAGCCATGAAGTTTTTTAATGTATTGAGTAGAAGATACACAGTTCTTTTTGCCACTATCAAAAGCAGAATCATTAAATTTCACAGGTCTTAGAATGGAATATACATTCCAGAGAAATGTTGTGACATATACATAACTTAGAACTTTGAAAAACGAGTAAGAAGCCACATTCTCACTGCCTTACCATAATCCTAGCTGTGTAATGAAGACATATTCAAACTTCACGTAAACAAAACTATAACAGTAACTTTCTCCATGTAACTTTTATCTACAAGAATCTTAGAGAAGATTCTAAGTCAAAACTACAGCAGAAAACACAGGTTTTTGATGGCCCTAACCTGACTTTGGAAAATAGTCTGCAACAAAATAGTATCAACCAATAGAGAATGATTTAGGGAAAAGATAAAGGAGAAATTTTGACTACATGCCATGTGCTCTGGGATTGAAAACAGGATGCCTATTTTTTATGTTACTCTAACAACCTTTAAACAAACCATCTCACCTGTTCTGAAGATGAGGACATATTCCGAAGAACAGCAATATGATGTTGGCAAAAAGAAAAAAAAAAAATGGTACAGAAGATTAAACGAACACCTGATCCCGCCTATTACATAAAAAAGGAATTTAAAAAAAAAAAAAGGAAATTAAAGGAGAATATTTCTTGTTTAAAAATAAAATAAAGCTTACCTAGAGAACTAATTGAAAATTAACTGTTACAGGTTTAGAAAAAAAAATGGGAAATTTTAAGAAATAAGCATCAAAATAAAAAGGATATTTAAAATCCCAAAATAGAAAGGGGTAAAAGTCACATAGTTGTAGGACCAACTAATGTGGAAGTATACTGAGAAGCTCAGAGTCAGCCACATCACATGCACCTTTCCCAGGGCTTCAGAGTTTTGCATCTGTTTCTGAAGCTGCTGGTCCTAGTGACTATCGGGCACAGATCATGGGAATATTTCTTCACACCTGTATGAAAGTTCCTATGTTTCCAATAAGCAAGCAGTGGCATAATAGCTGGCAGTAAGAAAATTATCCATGCTTCAAGTTTCATTTTCAGCTGACTCTGTATCTCTGTATTTCTTCTCCTCAAGCAGCTATTGTCTTGTACATAACATAAGCTGGATAGAATGAAAACTAATCTAAGACAAGGAAAGTAATAACTACAGCCTTAAGAAGAATCACTGTGACAACTGTCTTTTCTGAAAACTTACTCTTCTTAGTGATACAGTGATTTTACCAAGTGTTATTATAATCAAAGCTAATTTCTGGAAGAATAAAACACAGTAATTTTGTATCTGTTACATTTTGATTCAAGACTACTTAGAAAATAAATATAAGCAATAGCCCTGCTTCTATTTTGTCATTAAATTGCTGTTTTATCCTTGATTTGTCCTCTGCTGAATGACAAATCACATGCTACCAAAGCATACTACAAGGACAGCTTAATTATCAACCAAAAGACTACCAAACTTGTAATTCTCCATATTAAATAACCTCATTTCAGAAACCTACTAATGCTTAAATAAGGGATTCCACATAACAGATTTGAAGGGGCAACACTGAATGTTTCAACACATGACACTAATCAGAATTCTCCATCCTTCTGGGGAAATTTTTTCAAACGTTATACTCAAAAATGAGAAAATTCATACACACAGAGTAGCATACCAATTTCAGTAAAATAGAAGAGATTCTTCAGTTTCATGATGAAATTTGTGGTCAAAGTCAAATAGAAAATTGATTCCAAACTCAAACAAGGACACTTACCTGGGATATTTCAGAAAGAACTTTGAACCTAGTTTCCTGTGTTCCAGTTTACACTCCCATCCAAGGGACAATCTGCCATATGAACACTGACAAATGTCTCTTTCATTCAGATATTTAACATGGAAAAAAAAAACGGGAGCATCTCAAATCTATCAAAGAAATTCTGATTTCACCATGCAACAGTGATACAGATTTATCAGGAGCCCTCAGAGTAAAGAAACTTCCTCTCATGACATTTCTTCGGAAGTTCCAAAATCTTCAGTCACCAAGTTGAAAGCACCACAAAATGCACCATTCATTGTTAGTACTGCCACAAATTTTATGCAACACAGGCTTCTCAGAGTTAGAACATTCTACTCTTGTGCCCCATGTTTTCTCAACCAGACAGTTCTGTTTCCAACAGCACTACTTTCCTAATACTCTCAAGTATCCAATGCAGTTACCTACTGTCTACGTTTGGAAGAACCAGACATCATGTGTGGAACCAGTCCAACTCTCCACATTAATCTTTTGCAGACTGGGATCCTACATCTACACAGAAGCAGAGTCTATAAATTCCAAGCAAGACATGACCCATGCAGTAATAATGGACAAAAATAGCGTTAAACCTGCATTAGGTATTCTTCAGTCTTCCAACTGTCAGGTTATGTACAGCATAGAATAGAGAAAAAAAAAATTGTCAGTTCTGATCTTCATATAGCAGGCTCATATTAGAAACTGGAAACAAGGGTGCTCCCTTTCCATTTTTTTTCCCTGAAAATACCTGAAGTTGTCCATTATCTGCTGAAGTGCAATTTGTGCAAATACACTAACAAATCCTAGACACAAAGACACAGATCAATAGTTTTTCAAAGTAATACAATGTGTTTCCTAAACAAAGGTAAGAAATTTTTTATAGATGGGATAATAATGCCTACATATACTCATGCTTGCAGATGCTGTCTTTGTGAGGTCTGTATTTTCTCTTATTTGCACATAAAGAGCTGCACTACCAAAACTCATAGGGAACTCAGGCTTTTAACTAAGAAAAGCATTTATTTAAATACTCCCTTCAAGCAGGAAAAGTATTAGCAGGAGCTCAGACCCTGTAACCACAAAAACTATGTGGATCCAAAACACTCATAATAAACACGAACACCTTCTGCATAAGCCCTATAGAGCCAGTCTAAAATCGTGCTGCAACTGACTCAAGTATGCTGCTGACATGATTTAAGAGTGTTTTTTCTATTTTAAGTCTTTTCTGTACTAATGCAGCTCTGAAAGAAAAAGAAAATATATTCATGGGGTTTAAAAAACATATTATTTATAGTACTTTAATCAATTTACCTGGCTTTGGAGCTGCCTGAGACTCAAGCACCTGGTGGGTTCTAAACATTCGCAAGCACGGTATCTTTGTGGAACGTGCCCTTGGTGGGAACACATTGCCAAAAAGAGGAGCTGAGCACCCGCTGATGGCAACACGCAGCAGGCTCGCCATGGCACCCAGACCTCACAATAAATTCCTTGCCACGTATGGAATCCCTATAGCAAATGTGAAAACAAATCAAGAGTTATTAATGACGCTGGACAGAAGGCATGCAAACACAGCAGGTTTAGGACCAGTCGACTGCCAGCAGCCACGAGACAATCATTCCTCACCACCTTTATCATTCTGGCTAGAAAACAAAATCAAAATTTTCCCTATTAAATAAGCTCTTAACAGCTCTTAACCAAAGCAACTGGCGTGACCAGCCGACGTGGGGATCGCATTTCTGCGACTCAAGACCATTTTCTCTTTACACCGTTGCTTTAAAAAAGGAACTGTGGTACGGGAAAACCGCGGCGCCCCAAGATACCAAAGAAACGACTCCAATCCCTGCCACAGGTCCCTCAGGAGTCACCCTGGGTGGGACACAGCTTGCAGGCGCCCAGGAGGCTCAGGAGAGCACGCCCTCGGGACAGGACACGCCGGGCAGCGGGCAGGGGAGCCGGGAATGTGCTGTTCGCCCGGAATCCCGCCGCGCCCCCGCGGCTGCGGCCCCTTCTCTCTCCCGTCACTATTTATAGCCCGCGGCCACCCAATGACCTTGGGCGGGTGTCTCGTCCCCCGGCGAGCACTGTCCCAGCTCGGGGCACACACCCCAGAGCCGCCCCCCCCCCGCTCCCGCGGGCCCCTTCCCGGGCCACCTGCCTCCTCCCGCGCGTCCGTTTTGCCACGCTCGCTCGGCCTCCCCTCCCCTCCCCTCCCCGCGACAGCGGGACACCGCTGCCTTCTCCCCACCAGCGGCTGGCCTCCGCACGCACCGGGAGAACGGTGCCGGCGCAGCCCCACACGACGCGGCGCACACGCTCCGCACGCAGCCCCGCACGCAGCGCCGCACCGAATGTGNCAGGAGACGTGCTGAAACGCGCGTGTTGGACGTGGGGCTAGCGCCGTAGCACGTAGGTGGTGTTCTCTTCATTATTGTTACTTCTTAAAATTCGTGATGGAGCAGCGAGGTGTCGGAGTGGTAGGTGCAGTATGGGAACAGAAAATGGGGAGCTGTGTCAACTTTGGATATTACGAGGAATTTCTTCACAGAAACACCATCGGGAGAAGACATTGGGATGGGCTGCCCGGGGAGGTGGTGGAGTCACTGTCCCTGGGGGTATTTAGGGAAGGGCTGGATGCGGCACTCCGTGCCACGGTCTGGTTGTCGTGGTGATGTTCGGTCATAGGCTGGACTCGATGATCTCAGCGGTCTTTTCCAGCTTAATCGATTCTGTGCTTCTGTGATTTTATAGCTGTTGAAATAATACGTGTCTGGATTAAGAGCACATGGGGTTGAAGAGGCAGTTCCAGAGGATAGCCAGCCACACTGCCCATTGCTTCCATGTATTGTCTTCACACGATCCTGCATATGTTGTCTTAACTCACACGATCTGTGTGTTCCATGTATGAGTTAGGTGTATTTTGTTTTGTTGGCTTTTTAAGTTTACTTAAGTCTGTGTGGTTGCTCATGCAAACTACATGTTGCTGGGGGTGTCACACAGCTTCCAGACTTGAAAATGGTGACTTAGCAAGTAAAGTTAAGCACTAAAAACATGAGAGTTACCCTGAGAGTAATTATAGGATACTCTACTACTAAATGTTAATTACTGTACTCTTAAATAAGCTTGTGTGAAATCTGCAGCGCTTTAGAGCTACATATTATACCTGTGCTTTATGTTTTGGGCTCATTAACCATTGACTCCGACAACAACATGCCTCATCAGCATGGTAGCGATTGAAATAATTCCAGCTATTAACAATAAATTAGACTTCAAAAGCTAGAACCAGCCCTCTCCTTTTTTTTTTTTTTCTAATTAGAAATATGTTATCAGCATTAAAAAAATAGAGCATGTAAAAATACCTGTGTTCTGCATAGTGACAAGGTTACAGTGTGTGACCTCTCAGCAGCAGTCACTGAAGGGGTGGGTGGAGTTGGTTCTGAAATAAGTTTTTGATTATTAGATAAGACACTTAGGACAAAGCAAGTATCTCCTAGTGGTTGCCTAGAAGTGTTCATAATTGTATTTGATGAAAGTTTTTATCCAGTCATTGGGTGCTTAGAATAGGTATAGCTAGTTTAGTGATCTCAAGGTTTCTGCTGTGTGGTCTCAGGCTTGAAGTAATTCACAGCTACTCAGGCCAAAGCATTCTAAGTATAATGGTAAGCAGTCTAAAGGGGTGTACCATTGTGAGTAGTATTTGGGGGTTGTCATTTTGGAATTAACTACCTGATTATTTTTCTTAATTTTGTTTTAGGTGTCTACAGTAAGGAGAGGAAATTGGGTTCCCAACTAAACACAATTGCGTTCATGCGAACTTAAATAAAGTGCATCTGTAAGAAAAAAATGGATTTGGGATCACATTCCACTTTAAATGGTAAGTAGTTGCCAAATGGTCATTAAATTAATATAATATAAAATGTCTGCTAAATGAAAAGAATTCACATTTATGTCCAAAGGTGAAAATTTGTCTTGTTCAATAACTTAAGGCATTCAGTTCCTCTTAGGTGTATACCTTAAAGAATGAGATTTGCTAACTTAAAAGATTGGTATATTCAAAAGTGATCCCAGTATGTACTGATAGAGAATTTCATTTTTCATCTTCACGTTAATGTAAGTTTTTCATTCTCCTCCTGGTAAGGCAAAGTCTACAGATGTGGACAGAGGTCATAATGTAGGCATTAAAACTGAAGCTGAAATAGCACAGGAATACTGAATATTTTTAATGTAGAAATTTAGTAGCTAATTTGTGATCTTTAAAGAATTGGTAATACTACTTAAATTAGTTTTGACAATGGTTTATAGGCGTGAAGTATTATTATTTTTTAACACTCATTCAAAACATCCTGCATCAGCTCTCAAGCCAGTTGCAGACTATAGATTTATTAGTTTACCATTCTATATTTCCAGAAGGGTTGCCTAGGAACACTTTCCCCATTAACCTCATTAATTTTAACTTGTGGCGCCTTTAATGCCTGGCCACCTTTTTATCTCACCAAAATCAGTCCAATTCATGCCTTGGAGAACTAACAAGTATTTTATACCCTGCCCCTCCCCTGTTAATAATTAAAAATGGTAACAATGTAGTAATAAACCAAATAGGAACTTGACTTCTAAAGGCACCATTTTACAATCCAATTGTATTTTTTCTTTAATACTAGACAGTGCTATTCTGATTTTTTTAATAATGTTTTGTACATACTTGCCTGTTTTTTTCATTGCTTCACCAGTGATGAACAGAGTTTGACCCAATGCTACACAGTCTTTTGATTCTGTCTGTGGCAGAAACAGGTGGCAAGGGCAGCACAGACCAGGCTGTTCAGGGAGACAAAACATAAACTCCCTCAGCAGGATCAGCTGAGGTGTTACTTGTGGCACACCAGATCACACTTGGAAGCTTGATTGTGATACAGACTTTGCAAAACAAATAGAGCAAGACTTTGGACTGAAATTGAAAAAGAATAGATTAATAAAATTGTAAATGGACATGAGAGTTGAACCATTCACAGTTTATGTGATAATATTAGGAAAAATTCATTACATGGACCGTGTTCTTCAATTGGTTCCTATCGGGATGGAAAGTGGCTGTTAAACATTAAATCAGAAGAGTATTTGTTACTACGTCTTGTGTAAATTATACATGAGAATATATTGTTCTGAACAAGCATTAAGTAGCCCTAACCATGCAGTAATATGGTCACGTTGGAGGTTTATCTTTATGGGGTTAAATTTAGAATTTCGCCTTCAGCTTGTCCATCTCTTTCTGGTGGAAACAGCTGTGTATGCACAGCGTGGCGTGATGTACCTGTGGCAGCAGGTCTCCCATTGTAGCTGAAGCCTTGGCCCTGCCAGGGTCATCTCGCCCCTCTCGTTGCCGTGGAGATGCAGTCGCAGGGAATACGGTGCCTTTGGAAACGCCGTTTCCAGGCTGCCGCGGGCTCGGGGCG
>VWYO01004597.1:0-25233 GCA_013400275.1 Rhadina sibilatrix
GCGGGCGGTGGGGCCGCCGCTCCTGTCACGGGCGGTGTTGTCGTTGCAGCTGGAGATGCCGGCCCGGACCGGGGCCCCGCCGAGCTGCTCCGGGCTGGATCTCCGCACCGCGCTGCCGCCCGCCAGCCCGCCCAGGGGGCACCGGCCCGCGCCCGGCCTCCCGCCAGCCCCGCGCCGCAGCCCGCGCTCCGTAAGTGCCCGCCCGAGCGGGGATCACAGATACAGGGGCACGGCTTGCCTTGGCTCGGTTTTCTCCTCCCGCAGTTATTTTTCCAGGAGCAGTTTTTGCTTTTCACGTGTGTCACCGTCTGACTGACATAGCTCTTTTAAGACCGTATGTCAAATCTATGTCACTTTTATTCATTTTTATAACCCTGAAATCAGTTCGTAAAGGGTTGGGTTTTTTTGAAATCTGTTCCTGAACGGTCCACCTCAGCTGTGTCTTATCATCTGCTTCCCATTTATTTACTGATTGCACAATGACTTGATGAGAAATCTGTCCAGGTGCTGAAGTTAGGCTAAGAAGTCCTTGTTTTCCTTAGTCGTCCTCTCTTCTTTTAGCAATATGTGCTAGTCTGCCTGTCTTGTCATCTCTTTAGTTCTGAAGATGACACTTTGGTCAGCATTTTAAGCATCAAGGGCTGATTTCGTAAGTGTCTGCTGACTTGAAAATCTTTATCTTATCTTTATCCTTTACTCTTAACTTACATTTTCCACTTTTGACCTCTTTGTCTCCTCATAGAAGGAATTTCTTTGAATACCTATTCACAGTTAACTTTTCAGCTGAGGGCTGAAATAAAGAAGACGTTTAACCATTCGTCTTACTTTGTGTGAGTTATAACTTGCTCATTTTCCTTTGAAGCTTTAAACCTTGCCTTTTGTCTTTGGGCTTTTTATTGTATTTATGGATCTTTTACTTGTTGCCATGTATCTTCTTTGCTAGTTACAAATTCACTTCTGTACCATCCTTGTTCTGACTTTGTCCCTAAATGATGGCACTGTCTCTTTGTCTTTTTATAGTGCTCCTTAGCCATGCACGCAATTTTTTTTTTTTTAATTGTCTAATTTTCAGGTCAAGAAAGCTCTCCTGTTGCAGTAAGATAGTCTTATACATTCTTGCCTGTGAATTGCAGTTGTGCATTTAATACAGTCCTTTCAGTAACTGCTTGCTCTCTGCTCTTGTACGTCTCTTAGATTACTTGTCTAAAAATCATGTCAGCCTGTTCCCTTGAGGGTTTTATATGAAGTCTGTTAGTTTGACTCTGTTATTCACACTGTGTTTTCCTTAGAACATGCAGTGAGAAACTTTGGCCAGCAGTCCAAATTCAGCTCACTGGAGCAATTCATCATGTCCAAGTCCTGTGTGCCCACTCTCTCCAGGATCTTTTGGACTAAAATTGAAAGTAGGCTGCAGCATGGTTAAATGGTACTGGTAGTTCCTTCCTTATGGTGGTTCCCTTTCAATCTGAAAGTTTTGCTGCACGTTGTGGTTACATGGTATGAACTGAAATGGGCCTCTGTAATCACATGGTAAAAGCTTACATGTTCTGTCAAATCCAGTTACATCTCTTATCTCATTATATATTTTCATTATGTTCCTGGGTGCAAACCCATCCAGATACAGGAAATATTGGTAGTTTGGTCATGTGTTAAATACTTTTCAGGTCACATGGTAAGGAAGAAGTCAATGCTTTTTTGAGTGCATGCATAAAAATCTTTGTGCTCTGCCTTTGCCAGAAGGATTCACTGTTAGAATATTTTCTTTGAATACTAACCGAATACTCACTTTCACATATTGCTTTTTGTCTTTCAGTTCTGAGTCCAGTTTTGGTGAGTTTATACCTTCTAGTCAAAGTTGATATGAAAAGTGCCCATTCTTCTAGTAGCTTCCTCTAATTTCTGAAACACAAAGCTGCTTTTAATTGTGGGACATTGTTCACCACACATGCTGTATTACTAGCCAATGACTGGTTAATGTCCCCCACTGATGATTAATTATCATCATATCAGCTCTTGGATGGTGGCTCAGAAGAAGGTTCTGTGTGGTGTGTTGTTGATTGCTCCCAAGACAGCAACCTTGTGGTTTCTTTTTGCTCCTTCTTAGCCTGCCTCGCCTTACTGCTTCCTTAATTTTCAGAATTTACTCCTCTTCTACAATTATATTGGCTTTGCCTGGCAAGACCTTGGTAGCAGAATGGGAGGAGTGCTGTAGGGGTGGTTTCTGTGAGAAGCTGCAGGAATCTTACTTACCCTGTGTCTAATGGGGCCAGTGTCAGCTGGGTCTGGGATGGACCATGGCTGGCCAGGGCCCGGCCCAACAGCAATGGTGGCAGCACCGCTCAAGTAACATAGGTAAGAAGGGGAAAAAAAGTAATTGCAGCTGCAGAAGAGAGGAGAACATATGAAACAACTTATGTAGACACCATGAGGTTCATGGTACAGCAGAGATCCACCTGCAGCCCATGGAGGAGCCCCACACCGTTGTAGGTGAATGCCTGAGAGGAGGTTGTGATGCTGTGGGAAGCCCCCAGTGGAGCAGGCTCCTGGCACGGACCTATGGAGAGAGGAGCCCACATGGGAGCACATTTCCTGGTAGGGCTTGTGACCCCATGGGGACCCACACTGCAGCAGCCTGTTCCTGAAGGATTTCACTCTGTGGAAGGGACCCTCACTGGAGGAGTTTGTGAAGAACTGTAGCCTGTGGGAAGGACTAACACTCTGCTGTGGGAGGAACATCATGCTGGTGCAGGAGAAGGACTTCGCTCCCTGAGGAGGAGGCAGCAGCAGAAGCAGCAGGTGGTGAACTGACCACAGCGTGACACGATGCCGGAGAAGCCCCAGCGGGCTCACACACCCCGGCACACACCGAGATTGGCCGTCCCTGTGCTGCTTCTGGCTGGGGTGGCGGTGGAGCAGAGCTGCTGATACCGCGGCAGCGCGGCTGCGCTCAGTGGCTGTCGGCTGTGATGCGCCATGGATCGGGGCAAAGAACACGGAGAGAGAGTGTGCTTCCTGTGCTTCTCAAAGGAAGGGATTAAGGAGGGGTGCACAATATGGCAACCTATAGGAAAGGCAGTGGGAGTGGAAAGAGTTACATGGACCAATGGGGAGTCGAGGAAAAGGGGAATTCCAGGGAGGAGCTTAGGACTGACAGAACTCTCTGGAACTAAGGGCAGGGATTAGGGAGGATTGACATCATGTAAATGAGGTAACAGGTGGGTCTAGGGGATGAATGACAGCTGGGCAAGGGAGGGGAAAACTTGGGGTAAAACCAAATCTATCGGGGGAGAATGAGAATAAGCCATTAGAGAAAAACACACCACCACAGTAGTGTCCATTCCCTGTCTCCCTGTGCTGCAGAGAGGGAGGAGGCAGAGAATCAGGAATAAAGATTAGGAAGATGCTTGCTAGGATGAGGGGCAGGTGTTTCTTTAGGATTTGTTTTACTTCTCCTTATTCTGCTGATTTTGATTGGTAATAAAGTCAGTTAATTTCCCCAAGCAGAGTCTGGTTTGCCTCTGGTGGTAATTGGTGAGTGATCTCTCCCTGTCCTTATCTCAGCTCATGATTCTTCTCAGCCCAGCTTAGGAGAGGAGTGATAGAGCAGCACTTTTTTGGACACCTAGCCTCCAGCCAGGGTCAACCCCCCCAACAGTGCAGAACCACCTAGGTCATAACTGTGGTTTCGTGTGAAGGCTTCCCTCCTGAGGGTTGTTTTGTTGGTTTTTAATGTCTTCATTAGAGCTTTATTGCAGTTCTGTGACCAAGGATATAGCAGTATTTATTTTATTTTTCTGCAAGCCTTAGCATCTGTTTTTCTTCAAAATATCCCTTATTACACTGAATTTGAGTCCTAAAATTATCTTTCCTTTTATTATTTTGTGAAATCTATCTCTTCCTGCCATTAGCTTTTTATGGAAGGCTGTCCCATGTGTTTGTCTCCAGGATTTATCTTACTTGCCTGGATAGAAAATTGTGTTAAGCATATTTGTGACTCATGGCCTTGAATCCTTTACCCTTGCATCCACAGTTAATCCTTACACATCCATGGCCAGACCAAGCAGTCTGACCTAGAAATGTCATTAGTGATCTTTTGACTAGGTCTTGATAAATTTCTTTGTTGTTTTTGCCATTGGATCCACATGGGCATCCCATTTTCCAGGCTGACAGGTGAGTATGTCAGATGGATGTTTGTCATGGTGTCATGACATTTGCAGCTATGAGACTTTTGCACCTCCCTTTTTCATGGCCAGGAGAGGATATCACAATAATAACCTGCATAAACTTTTAATGGAATTCAACTTCCATGTACTCACTGATCTCATGCTGATCACAGACCAGTGCTCTCTACATTCTACTATTTTCTTTATATGTTTCTACTCATTATATTCTATTGACCATTAGTGTCAGGAGTATAAAGTTATCTTGTGGTCCAGTATTCTAGGGCAGTGGAAGGTAAGAAATAGGAGAAGATGAAAAAACGGTTGTTTACTTAAGTAACTGTATTACTGAAGTGCTTGAAGTACTTTATGTTTCTTGTTTCTCCTTCCATTGGTGATATATTGCAAGACAAAATTGGTTATCACATACTTGATTAAGGAGAAAATATAATATGAATATTAGAACCAAAGACTGCTTCCAGAGGTGTTAATGGATTTTGAGGTCTCATAAAATTGTATGATGCTGATTTTTCCTTCTGTTGTTTTTTTTTTTCTTTCTTTTTTCTTCTCTTTCCTTTTTTTTTTTTTTTCCCTAAAGAAGTCATTGTAGGTGTGGTGTCTTGGAAGTATGGAATCAATCTCTATGATGGGGAGCCCCAAGAACCTCAATGAAACTTTTCTGCCAAATGTTGCCAATGGCATCAAGGATGTCAGTAAGGTCACAATAGGCATCATTGGAAGTGGAGACTTTGCTAAGTCATTGACAATCAGACTTATCCGATGTGGGTACCACGTGGTCGTGGGGAGCAGAAACCCTAAACATGCTGCTGAATTCTTTCCCCATGTGGTTGATGTCACGCACCATGAAGATGCAGTAGCTAAAACAAACATCATTTTTGTAGCCATACACAGAGAACATTACATCTCGTTGTGGGATCTCAAACATTTACTTGCTGGTAAAATTCTGATTGATGTCAGCAATAATACAAGAGTAGACCAATATCCAGACTCCAATGCAGAGTATTTGGCATCACTTTTTCCCGATTCCCTAATTGTCAAAGGATTCAATGTCATTTCAGCTTGGTCGCTGCAGTTAGGACCGAAGGATGCCAGCAGACAGGTAAATGTTTTTATTTGTATTAATTTAACTTATTTGGAAGATGAAAATTACAGGAACTTATTGTAACAGCCAGAACTCATGAAATTTACATTCCCTGACTTAACGTGCCTGAAATGTTGGATGTTTAGCTTACATTTTAGTAGCCAATAAAACCTTCAGAGTTTAGTTCATCCCACTGTAAGACAAAGTCAGTGGTCCAATTTTTTCCCTGTGTTGCCTGTTTGTCTTTAAAGATTGCAGAGGAAATGTGGATACTAACTTAAACAACTTACCTTGCGGTGACTACAGACAGAGGAGATGAGTTGGATCTTAATGTTTTCCATAGGAAATAACATTCATGTGTTTCCTAATGCTTTATACAAGGGTAGAGACAGTCTTTCCCAGTGCATTTTAGTAGCAGCATAGGGGTGAACTATTGAAAAAAGTGCACAGAAATCTCAGGTCCCAATCCCAGAGCTCGAGAATCAGCTGTTCTAGAAATGCTTGGGTTCAATGTAGCAGCAAAGCAATTGAAAGGAATTATCTAATTTTTAGAGTGCCCCAAAATCATAAATGTGAGGGAACAGAAGGAGGCACATATGTTTCTAAGTGATCATTCGATTCAGCACTGCTTGGGAACGTCATGTTCAAATTCCTTCCCAGTATGTTCTGCAAATCCATCCTGCATATTGAAAATGCACATTTATGTTTTTAATGTTTTGCTGAAGTGATGTAAAGGATTTAAACCTGTGCAAGCATCCAGTCCTTCACAGCTTTACGAAATCTGAGAAATACATAAGAAATAACTGATGTAATATGACTGCTGAAGACTAAATTGAGTTTTGTGGCACTTCAGGTAGATTTAAATTGAATGGAATCATTATGGAATTAGCATAATTTTAAAAATTACTTCACCATACTTCTTTTATCCCCTTTTGGAATAGGACTACACTAAAAATAATTCACTTCAGTCAAAACAGATCATATTTCCTTCAATGCAGATGATCAGCAAATAGTGTTGGGCCCACTGTAAATTTTAACAGAACCTTGAAGTACTTTATAGCATATATTTCACTGTATAATAAACTGGCCCTTAGAACAAGTTCTTACTTGCCTTGTTTGCCTTTTCTGTTAAATGCTCAAATCTGAAATCTGTGGAAATGTGGGTTGTGAAATAAGGCTGAAAATGTTACCTATGGAGAGTTTACACAATTCGCTGCTTCTCATTCTTTGTATGCTATAGTTGTTTAAGGGTCATCGTTCAAGATTCCTGTATTTTTGAGAGATTTGGGATTTTCTGAAATGCTTTTAACTGTTGCTTCAAATTAATCCAGTCATGTAGACATTTCAGTATGGCAGGTTTCAGTGCACAGATTGCCAAGACATCACCCATAATTATTAAATCCGAGAAAAAGCCCATTTTGTTTTGATTACTCTGTTGATAAATCAATGTGCATATTTGCACTTTGGCTAGATTTTTATGTCATTTTATTGTCATATTGGTGATATAAGCTGGGATAAAGTGTACAGTTTAGCGATTGTATTGTAGTTTTGATTTGGAAGCCCTTAAGGGTTTTGGTGGGTTTTGCTAGTTTTTTGTTTACCTTTGAGTCTCTTTCTCTGACTATGGAAAACTCCCTTGACTTTCCCAACAGGTCTATATATGCAGTAACAATGTTCAGGCTCGCCATCAAGTTATTGAGCTTGCCCGTCAACTCAGTTTCATTCCTATTGATCTGGGAGCATTGTCATCTTCAAGGGAGATTGAAAACCTGCCTCTGCGGCTGTTCACCCTGTGGAAGGGGCCTGTAGTGATTGCCATTAGCCTGGCAACATTTTTCTTCATCTATTCCTTTGTCAGAGATGTCATCCATCCGTACATGAGAAATCAGCAGAGTGACTTTTACAAGATTCCCATTGAGATTGTGAACAAGACTCTGCCAATTGTTGCTATCACTTTGCTTTCTCTAGTATATTTATCAGGACTTATTGCAGCTGCTTATCAGCTTTACTACGGCACTAAGTATCGGCGATTTCCTCCTTGGCTGGACAACTGGCTCCAGTGTCGAAAGCAGCTTGGACTGCTCAGCTTTTTCTTTGCAACAGTGCACGTGGTGTACAGCCTCTGCTTGCCTATGAGGAGATCGGAGCGGTACTTGTTCCTCAACATGGCATATCAACAGGTAAGACAGTTTTTGGTCCAGTAAGACACGCTTTGGCTCGGTGCATAAGGCTCCTGAATACAATAATTGGGGTTTTCTTAATCTGTCCTACTGTTTTTGGCACAAAACGTTATGGGTTATCTTACGCGTAGGTGGTGCCAAGTAAGGAGACTAAAATGAATATCTGCATTTTGCTCACCTTGTGGGTCAATCTGCAGCCAAGTTTGTGTGATAGGGCCTGTCTTGGTTTGAAAGAGGGGCAGGACCTCCCTAAGAAATGGAGAATTCAAATCCTCTCCCTCCAAATTATTATTTAGAAAATTAAAGGGGCCTTTCAGGCAGAGGTATGGGGATAGGAATAACAGTTCTTTACTAGTATGTATAACAAGACAAACAAACAACAACAGCTACAGCATTAATAATAAACTGAACCAGGAACCACAAGGGGCTTTGTTTCACAGAGCCTGGGGCAGTCTGATCTCTTGGGACTCTGAGAGCACCAAGCTGGAACGGTGGAAAAACCCCGGGCTGGTGGGTGAGATCAGAGCCGGCGGTGGCTGGAACGGCGGGGATGTCCCGGCAGGGCTGGGCAGTGCGGGGCCACAGAGCAGCAAAAGCCTCCAAGCAGCGCAGAAGGAAACGGCGGCGGCGGGACAGGGCTGGCCCAGCTTCAGCAGGGCAGGAGGAGCAGCTCTGAGTTCCGAGGCACACGGGCAGATGGTGGTAGATTTTCTCAGGACCGGACCCGGCGGTCACAGCGATCTCCTCCAGCAGCCAGCAGCAGCCTCCCATCCTTCTGCGATGCCCAGAGCAAAAGGGCCAAGCTGCCCCCAGCCCTGTCCTTTACCTGCCCCAAAACTCGAGTTATCTCCCCCTCTTGCCTTCTGACTTCTGGACACATCTTTGTTTTGGTCAAGCACCCAGTACTTCTTAGTCTCCTAGCAACTTATGGGGGAAAAATTCTCTAAGTAATTAAAAAAAAAAAAGGAACAAACCTAACCCCCAACAGGGAGAATCAAGGACACATCCTACTGAATTTCCTGATAGCAATATGCACAAGAAGAATGTCAGATAGATAGAATAAGAGCAACAGCAGGAAAATTCTGAGGTATGTTCCTTTCCATGTATACTGAACACATGGGGGAAGTATGTATATCATAGGTGCATGTACAGATATGAAAAGTATATAAAGGCAGCTACTATAATCGTGCTTACAGATACTTTTATGTTCCAGAAAGAAAAATAAAAGAAGATGCTGATATTTTACAATATTTTGGACCAGTACTAAAAATACTTTATTCTTTACTTTATTCTTTTAAAATTCTGTGGATATCATCTATTGCGGGCAATAGAAATTGACTTATAGTTTCCAGGAGCAATTGATCTTACATAACCCTGACACATTTTCCGACAAATTTGTCATCCTCTAGAAGAGGGTCTCATGCTGCCGTCAGCGAGACAGCTTTTATTGTAACCTTTAAAGTGGGAGAAAAGCAGCATTGCCAGAAAAACAGCATTGCCATTCACCACATGAAACCTGTAGGAAAGAGTGATGATAGAACAGAAAAGAAAACCAAATAAGGAAATAAAATCAAATGTAACAAATTAACAAGGAGTGGCACAAACTCTGGAAGAGCTAGCACCAAAAACTGAAGAGAAAGAGAGGAGGGGTAGAAATATAATAGACGACAATAAGCCGTAATTCACACTTAAAATTAGTAATACTAAAGGTTTCTCTGGTACTTCTACTAAGAGATTATCTTAGTTTTAATGATACTGTAAAACTCACTTGCTAATATTTCTGGTGCACCTTTTTCAAGACATGCCATATTGCAATAGTTAAAGTGGAAGTGGAAAAAATAATTGAGTATCTAAGTTTCTTAGTTGTTAAGATCCTGAATTGTTTCTTTTTTCTGGTGAAGTTCTCCACTGAGAACCATCTTGGAAAAATCTGATGTAATAGTGAAAGAGAGAAACAAGACTGGACTCAGTATAGAAAAGCTGAAGAAAGTTATGCTGAACTATTTTTAAATGTAACAAACTAAAAAGAAATTGCAGGTTTATCCAACTTACGTTACAGAATTCAAGTTTGCAGAGTGTGAAGAACACAGCTCCTTTTCTACAGTGTATAAGAATGTGCAGAATTACCTGATTTTATAACAATATTGTTGTAAATGATAAATAATCTTACATTTTCTTTTAGCCTCTCATCTAAATTTCCGTGTTTAACTTTTTTTTTTAACCTAGCAAGAGCCAATGCCAGCGGTAAGGAAATAGTTATTTTTCTCCGAGGCATGAGGAAACCTCTGAAATATTTGACTCCATTTTATAGTTGTCCTGTGACTGTGAACTTTAAGTCAGTAAAATAGCCTCTGTTGGTATTTTTAATATTCTTTAGAAGAAAGTTCTTCCGTTCTGCTCTTTCATCAGGTTCATGCAAATGTTGAAAATTCTTGGAATGAGGAAGAAGTGTGGCGAATTGAAATGTATATCTCCTTTGGAATAATGAGTCTTGGATTGCTTTCTTTGCTGGCAGTAACTTCCATCCCTTCAGTAAACAGTGCCTTAAACTGGAGGGAGTTCAATTTTATTCAGGTATGTTATTTTTTAATTAGGGGGTTTTGGTATTAAGAAGAATTCCTTGATCATGATCATGGATCAACATCATAAACAAAAGCTCATTGCAATGTGACAAGAGCCTTTTTTTCCTCTCTCTCTCTAGTAATTCAATAAAAAGAACAATTACTTACCAAATAGTTACCATGAAGGCTCATTAAGCATTTCATAAGTGTTAGAACGGGGCTTTTCATTTTACACTTCATCTTAAATAACCAACGTAGCTAAGACCACATGATCACTAATCTTTTCTATTTCTGTTCTTATAATTTCTTGCTAAATTCAAATTAGATAAATTTGGGCAAACCTGCTAAATGCAGTGATACTGATGAGATACTTGTGTAGGTAGATGCACACAGTTATTAAACTTGAAGAGTTAATTTGCCCTGCAGGATTCTTATTGCACAGCTCTCTGACAGCCATAGTGCCATTGATTAAGTTTTACTTCCCCATCCACTGTGAGACTTGGCACAGCTCTCCAACTGAATTATTCCCATTAGCTGAAAATACCCACTAGTAAAATACAAAGCTTTGCTTATTAAAATCAGAGGCTTTTCATGGCCCTGGCACACCATCTGCTGCCTTCCTTCCTCAGGTAAATACCTAGAACATCCCAATCTAACCAGCATGAAATACTGAGAAATACAGGTTTTAATGAACAGCTCAATGCTTGCTCCTACACATAATTGCAGTAGTTTTAGGTTGCAGTCAGGTATAAGAAATTTTACTAGGATTCGGTCGGGTGAAAATTCCTAAGTGTACACAGTTTTGGGCTTTGTTATGTTTTGTTTTCTGACTTTGGCTTTAGTACTGTAGTCTTAGCTCAGTGTTTTCTGATTAACATTTTTTTCAGCTTAGCCTAATTCTGAGTCCTATTTGCTTCAGAATGTGGGCACTGGCTTTAAAGTTCAGGGCTTGGTTTTCGCTTCATAATTTACAGACATTTTAAAGAGAGTGGTGGGGAACACTTCAATGGCTGTAGTTGTTTAAGGTCTGTCTGTAATGTCTTCCTTTCCCTTATGATTTCTATTACTGGAAAACTGCAGGTAGACCTACAAAAAGTTTTCTGACAAGTTTTTCAACGTGGAGTTACCCTGACAGAACTGCTTATTCATGGTCATGGTTTTGAGCCTTCAGAGAGACTAAATACTCTAATGTTGTAACAATATCTCTGCCATCTGGAGTTCTCTCTATGGGGACAATAGTACTGCTGTTAGTTAATATAAAATATTAGTGCAAAAGGGAAAAATATGTATTCACATCTGAGTGACATGATGCCTTTATCCAGTAATAACTTCCAGCCACATACACAGCATTTTTATCTTATTTTTCCTTACTCATATTTCCAACTTTCAGGCTTGTGTGACTGAGTCAAAACCCACACAATAATCACAATGATGCATCTACAACTACATATTTATTGTAGTTATGTTCATTGTAAATTAAGTCAGAATAATTCCAAATTTAAATAACTATGAATTTTAATGATCCATCTATCAGTATTTTGAGGAATTTGTTTGGGAATAAGTTGTTTGCTCTGGATGTATGTTACAGTTTATACTGCATTATGTGCAGAAGATAACTATTGATAATGAACTATGACCATTTCCAATTCTTAATCACAAAAGTATTGAGCTACTAAAAATTTCTTTACTAAAAGTTAATGAGTATTTATTTTTTCATTAATTCTCAGGGTGTAAGTTATTCTTAATTTAGTTACTTGTCAAAAAAGTCTTCTTGCTTTCTTCAATGAGAAAACAGACTTTCAGTGATCCCTTACTAGAGTGAAAGGAGTCTGTATTTCTGTATGTTTCACTGTCTCCAGTATGCAAGGAGAACAGATAAAAGATTATAATATTTAGGCTCTTTTATCTTTTTTCTTCTACTGAAGTGCAGTGCAATGCAGGAAAATTGAATTCTAATTTCTCAGTCTTCTCGGAGTCAGAGGGACAAACAATGGAACTACTAATCTATCATCCCATTGCTGCTTTTCTTTTCAGCTGGGAAAAGCAGTATGTCTAGCTTTAGTGCTGAATCTCAGACGATTTACCACAACAGCTGCTGAATTTCTTTCACATCTGACAGATAAAGAATCAGTCAGCCAGCCCTAAGACAGTGTCCCAGCTCAGCACTTCCCACTGACAATACTTGCTCATCTTAGTAAATGCAATTTCATCAAAATAAGGGTCTGGCCTCTTCTAAATAGTTTTACCACTAGAACATACTCAGTTTTGAGTCCTACTAGAAAAATCTGAGTTTATTAAAATATACAGTATAGACTAGCCTTGTTCCAGTAGAACAAGCCCTAAGCAGCATCTCCCCAACCTACAGCAGTTCAGTCTTTGAACACAGTCTTCCTAATATGCTAAAGAAACATCAGTTGTCAGTATTTTTGCACAGAAGTCATTGCTGTCTTTGATATCCCAAATTATTTTGGAGATGCCTCCATCTTACCTAGTTTGGTTTCAAACACGGGTGTCAGCAGCCCCAAAAATTCTAGCCTGCTTCATCAAGGGAAAAGGATTTTGAGAGGACAAGCAATGCAGGCTCTGCTCCTTCGCTCATAGTATGCATATGCACAAAGTGAGATATGAGAAGGTTTAATAGTGCAAAAGGAAATTACTGTGTCAGTCCTAGAAGTAGCTAAGAGACCAGCAGAAAACAGGAATTGCTACAGTACAGAACTGACCACTGTACAAAACAAAGGTCTGATTACTTCATCGTGATTTGAAGAGAAATACTCATAACATCCAGACAGAGGAACCACAGAATGAGACACTGATGAAAAGTTTTCTCAGTAGGAGATCTAGATGACTGAAACTTAATGTGAAACTTTGCAGTCAACATAACTCAAGAGTTGAAGCTTACTGAGAAAAGCAGCAGGGAAGAAAGCTGGGGCTGATAAACTAATGCATCAGTTTTCTTAAATGCCACTCCAGTCAATATTCTTCTTTTTCTCATCTAAATATATTTGCATAAGGAGCAAAGGAAGACATGGGCAAGAAATACAAAAGAATTAGTATTTTGTCAGAGCAGACAAAATAAACTGCTTAAACCAAAACACTGTAAACAGAAAAAAAAAAAAGACATTTATTGAAACCAGTCCTTGAGTGTTCACATAAAATATAAGGAAGTGGACAATGTTGTCTGCAAGCTGTCTTGCACTGGGTCCTTCAGTCTTGTGAGGGAAGTTAAACTGTAAATATAAAATATAAACATAAATGAGTGCTGCTTTTGTTTTCCAGTCTAAGACTTCAAGTCCAAAACACATCATTTAAAGTGGCAATGGACAATGCAGACTGGTTTTGAAAGCTGAGCGCCATGGTTTTTATCAAAAAACAACACAGATCTGCCATTTGAGTGGTAGGAAGCTGACTTTTTGTAGATACTCCTTTTCTCTGCTAGCAGAGTTTTTTGCAGGCAGTGTGAGTAAAATATTTCTCATGCATACCCTTTGAGGAAAGGCTGCCCTGCTTGGTTCTCCCACAAGAATAGGATACTTTTTCCCCAGAGTAAAGAAGACTGAGGCCTGAGTATTTAGCAAGTGTATGGGTAAGATCCCAGTCAGAATTTACTGCAAACAGTTTTTAAGTTTAGCAATAGCCTGTTGCACAGAGAATCTGAAGTATATCTTGCCTAAATGTAGAATTTAGAAAATATCTTTTGTATATATAAATTGCTTGGACCTACTAGACCATTGTAAATGTAGAAATTCCTGAAGTAGATTTTGCCTCACAGCATATTTTTGTCTCTAGATAGGTACATCTTGCTGGTAAACAGTTTAGGGATTTTTCTCTTTCATCATTCCCGCTCCTCTAACTTCCGTTGGTTCCTTTCTCAAACAATACCAGTTTGTCCAGTTTATCGGTAGCCTTGGCTGGGAATGTCCCATATTGGCTAAAAGCTGACTTGGATCAGGAAGGAAAAGAAACAAAACAGGGAGGACTTGGAGAAAATTGGGAGTCCATAAGGAACTGTGCTAATCTATTACTCAGCTTCCAGGAAACATGGTATTGTGGAAGATAAGGAAGCAAAGCAGCCAGAGATACTCTTCCACTTTTCCCAGCAGCCATCCTAAAGCCCAGGCAGAAGGTTGCCAAGAATTACAGCTGATATTGCTGCTTACTGCACTGTTCAATGTGAATTTACCAGTGATGAAACAGTATTGTTTCTTGCTGCTTTCAGAAATCCTCTGTTCTTAAAGAAATTATCATCTGGAGCTTGGTAATGGTAATTAGGGGCCCAGTTGAAGAACATAGCAGTAGTGGCTAGCAGAAACAATAGCAATGTCTTTGTTAGTTTTTCAGATGTGTGGTTGAAATTGTACAGAACACACTAGCACATGCTCTACTAACACTTCAGAGAAGCAAGTCTTCACAGGGCACGAAAAAAGAACACAATTAAAGTGCATCATTGTATGTTTTTCTTGTCCTTTTGTTGTTAGTTTAAAATATACTGATGTACTTCTTAGTTTCCATTTTGACCATTATCTCAAAACTATAGCTTGCAAATGGAATTAAAAATAAGCACTAAACCAAAAAATCTTTGGAAATGACTGCATAATATTTCCCTTCTGTTTCTTTTTTCAAAAATTATATTTGTCATCAGTAATCCTGATGAAGAAATGAGGGATATGATTCACTTGTGCCATTTTCCCTGCTGGCAGTGATGTAACAATGAATTCAGGACAGTCATACCAACAAAAATCTGCAATAACATATTAAAACATCAGGTTTGCTTGTATTGTTTGCTGTCCAAATTTCTTACCAGAAGTTCCGTTCAGATACTGCATATGCCATTTTCATATCCTCAAGTGTTTGTCTAAATGTTCTGTTTACTATGCAATATTTTGGGAACAAATTCATTTAAGAAAAAAGTATGCAGCATATCTAAAGGTTTAAAAAATGGCCCTGAAACCACTGACAAAAAAAGATACATAAATATTGGAAAGTCAAAAAACAGGGTACCAATCTCAAGAAACTTAACAAATATTTTCCTTTTATACCATTATACCTGTGAATCCTTGTAAATAGTGTTAGCTCAGACGTTCTTCTTGCCTTAGAAACTGCTTAATCTTGAAGTAGGAGGAATTAATTCTTTCACTACATCTTACAGACCCTTAGGCTGTATTTTTCCTTGCTTGTCTGTTTGTTGGAATTAGACCATATGTTGGTAGCCAATTACCTTTCTTAATGCTCATTCTCTGTTTCAGTTATTTTCTACAAAAGTTTCCCAGCTAAGTTAGTCATTACATCAGTTTTGGCCAGAAAGAGTTTTTCTTCATTTGATCACCACCAGAAGTCAAAGCATAGTAGTCTTCTTTTTCATGATTTGGTAAAGTTAAGGTTGATGGATTGTCAAATCTGTAAAGCATTACAGCTACAGGGTCCTTAAAAAGGCAGATTAACAGAACTGGTGAGTGACCCCTCTTATCACCACTCTGTGGCAAGCTCTAGATTTATGTGGTCAGAGGTCCTTCCTCTGCAGGCCGCTGTGGGAACCCTCTCTTGCACCTTTTATCCAGCACTGGCTGTTCATGGTAAACTGCACCACTTTGTGCTATTATGCCCAAGCTCTGCAGTTCACATATTCCTGTTAACCAGGCAGCAACAACTGAAGGAGAAGGTAAGGGACAGTTTATGCTAACATCAGACAAGTGGATGTAGGCCTTTGTGAGGCAGAAGTAAGCTGTGCATCTCAGAGTGATAAAAATATGCAAGTTTAGGCCCAAATCTCTTTCAACAGAATTGCATTGTTCCATAATAAGGAATCTTGGAAGTGATCTATCCTCATAGTTAGGAAACTTAATTTCCAATCACAATGGATGTTGTTCTAGTAACTACACTGGAATTGTTCCTTATTGGCATACCTATCCTGAAATTGACTTCTGTTACTTGGAATTTGGGCAGACATCATTTCAGCTTTGACTAAGGACTGTAGATGTTAGTAGAGATACTCTGTAAATCAGTGCTTAGTTCTGTCTGTAAATTTCAGAATGTGAACTTAAAACCATATATTGCTAACTTAATGTAGTGAATAGGTAAGAGATTTTAACGTGATGTCTAATAGAAATGTTAAAGTAATGCAAACAATGTGTTAGAGCTGTCAGGTGAAGGACCAAGTGCTATTATATCTATTTTTTTCCCTGTTTTCTTTCTTCACAGTCTACACTTGGATACATTGCTCTGCTTATAAGTACTTTCCATGTACTGATTTATGGATGGAAGAGAGCTTTTGAAGAAGAGTATTACAGATTTTATACACCACCAAATTTTGTTCTTGCCCTTGTTCTGCCTTCTATTGTAATTCTAGGTAAGATCGTGTTACTTTTGCCATGTGTAAGTAGGAGACTGAGGAGAATTCGAAGAGGATGGGAAAAAAGCCATGTTATAGAAGAAGTAAGTGGGTCTGCTCCACATCTCTCCCCAGAAAGGATAACTGTAATGTGATGATACTTGTTAACACTGTTGTACATGTTTGGGCTTTGATTTTTTTTTTGTCATAAACTTGCATTTTTAGGCGTTTAGCTAAGTAGGAGTCTTTGTAAAGTCTCTTTCTTGACATATAGTACACGCTCTTAACCAAACCATGAGAAGTTTATAACTAAAAAATTGCTACTTCTGATGACTACAAAAATATGTTTGTTTTGGATTACAGAGGGCAGATGATTATGAAATAAAAAAAAAGTTAATGTTCCTTTGCACAGTTATATCGCAATAGTATTTTATTAGAACCAGGCTTTACAGATATTTTTTTGACTTAGAGCATATGTGTTCAGAGTGCTGTTTATTAATATGACATTTTCTGGGCAGTGTTTCTCTATTAAAACCACATTTCTGGGTTAATTAGTTCAGAATATAAAATAATTTATTTAGGAAATAACCAGAGATTGAAACTAATTTGTAATGATCACAGAATGATTTGAGGTGGAAGGGACTTTAAGGATCAGTGTTCCAACTCCTCTGTCATGGGCCTTGCCAACTTTCACTAGACCAAGTTGCTCAAAGCCCCATCCATCCTGGCCTTGAACACTTCCAGGGATGGGGCTTCTCTGGGCAACCTGTTCCAGGGCCTCACCCCCCTCACAGTAAAGAATTTCCTCCTAATACCCAATCTAAACCTACACTCATTTGGTTCCCCCTTGTCAAGCCATTCCCCCTTGTCCTGTCACTACATGCCATTGCCCTCTCTTGTAGGCTCCCGAAGCTGAAATTCGGTCACCCCTAAGCCATCCCTTCCAGGCTGCACAAACCCAGTTCTCTCCACCTTTCCTCACAGGAGAGGTTCCCCAGCCCTCTGATCATCTCAGTGGCCCTGGACGTGCTCCAACAGGTCCATGTCCTTCCTGTGCTGGGACCCCAGAGCTGGGTGTTGTGTTCCAGGTGGGGTCTCTCTCACCAGAGCAGAGCAGAAGGACAAAACCTCCCTGTCCTGCTGCCCACGCTGCTTTTGGTGCAGCCCAGGACACTTTTGGCTTTCTGGGCTGTGAGTGCACATGGCCAGGCCATGTCCAGCCTCTCACCCACCAGCACCCCCAGGTCCTTCTGGGCAGAGCTGCTCTCAATCCCTTCATCCCCCAGCCTGTATGGATACTGGGGGTTACCCCAGCCCAGGAGCAGCACCTTGTACTTGGTCAAGTATATTGCACATGTACAGTATATTTATTTGTGTCTGGTTTTACACCACTCCATGATTTGAATATGCAAACCCAGTTTCAATTATGGTGTGACTGTATATCTTGTAAACAAAGGGTATTGTACTAATGCCATCTTTTTTTTTTCAAAGTATTAGGTAGGATTTTAGACCTTTGGCATCTCTTTATTTCCATACATCATATAATGAAGATTCAAAACAGTGCTGTACATTTATAGAAAGACATGTGTGTAAACTAGTTTTTGATTTTTCAATTATTTTGAAATATGAGGAAATATTTTAAAACAAAAAGAAAAGCTGAGAATTCAGCAACAATAAAAATCCATTTTCACTGTGAAACTTCCAATATGTTGGAAGCATCACAGTACTTATATTCTGTATGTGTCTACACTGGAGTTTCAGTTATTATATATGAATTTCCCAGAATGTGTCTTAAATTCTTAGTATCTTTTTGTGCAAATCCAATCTTCTATTTTTATATAAAGGTCTAACTTTTACAACAAGTGTCTCTGGGATATGCCTGAAGCTTTGAGAAACCAAATTATTTTATACTTAAAAATCTCTAAATCTTGACATTTGCATTTCCTGTTGGATTCTAAATAATATTCATAATTACTTTTTACTACTGCTGTATCAGAAGTAATTACTCTTCTTTAACAAAACAACCAAACTCAACTCATACCTTCAGGCTGCTACTGCTTAATTAGCAAAACTTTTATTTCAGTGAATCAGATTGTGCATTTGGTTCTAATTTTCTTGTATTAAATTATATTTTTCTTATCTATATTTGCACTGTTTAAAATCTCTGATTTTCTTAGCTGAACCTTCTCTTATTTATTAATTTGTAAGAATTTGTCCTAATCATGCATCAGAAATATACAGAATTAAGCTTGACTTTATCCTTAAAGATCATTGGTCCTGTAAATCTCATTATCTCTGCTTTTAATGAAATGAACAGCTTCAAAGCAAAGGAAGATTTTAGAATCTTCTGGCCATCAGTTATGCCAGCCTAAGCCTAAAGAATTCATTAGCTGTTCCTAATTTAATTAATTTCAAATTCAAAATATCTACAACAATTTTATTTTTATTCTAGTATTCAAGTTACCCAAACATACACATCAAGACTGTATATTCTGGGATTGTTAGAAAATGAGAGACAGTTGAACTTCCTTTAATTTTAAGCATGTTCAAATCTGGAGATGAAAACCAAAATAACTTGTATAATGTTTTTTTTTCAGAATTAAAGCATTTTTATATGTCTTTAGATGTATTTTGTATTGAATGAGAGGCCAATGGATTCTTCTTGAAAATGGAGGTTTGTGAATACGGTTTTTGAAAAAAACAACTATGTTATGTGTGTCAACAGATATTTGATACTATTTTTTAGTTCACAAATCTTCAATTTCAAGTAGTTGGAAAGCTCAGATTTATCCTCCTTTTTAAGCCTTGTTGATGGAGTCAGTTGGAAGGAAAATAATTAATTTTATTTCACCATTTTTGGAAAAATAAATTATAATAACAGCTATAATTGGTCAGCCTAAGGTCTTTGAGACTTGTCTTCAGTAGCTGGCAAGTGGCAGATGCTTCCAAAAAGAAAGCAGGTGTCCAGTGATTTCTTTCCTAACATAGCTTCTCAGCCTCTTGGAAATCAATAATTTTGGATTTATTTGAGACAGGTGCTGTGTCTCGATTACTGTATTTGATAGTCCACACTCTCCAGAAATTTATCAAATATTTTAGAAATTTGAAACTTTCCTAATTTTGAAAAAAAAACTGAAGAAGAAAAAAGTTTCAATAAATCTATCAAATAAATTAAAAAATGTTTGAATTCTTTCTTTTTTTCCAAAACCAAATAAGTTTGTTTCAGGGTATTTATTTTATTGTTCCCCTCCAATATGCAGGTATTTCAGTGATACTGGTGATGATACACAAGCATGATACTTTTTTATCAAACATTCTAGACATTAAGTGAAAACCCTGTTACTGCTGGAGATAGATAGGAGCCTAAAATAGTGAAAATGAGATTGTCACATAAAAATGAAGAACGAATAACAATTACAACTTCTAACTTAACTGTGTCTCTTATTGCATTCCAAAAGGTGTATATTTCTTAAAAGGCTTGCAGAATTGAATGTCCTAGACTGTTTCCTATTTCATTATCGCAGAGTGAAACCACACAAAGTTGAAGCATTGTGCTTCATTCCTGTAAATAAAATTAACTTTAAAAATCTTAGAACACATCAAATCTTGGAGAATTTTTAAATACCACTCTACATTCATTATATGCCAGTCCTGCACATGAAACCTAATTAAAATCACTAGAATGGGCTCATATTACTGAGAGTAGAATTTAATACCTCTGAACAGATTTAGGCAGAAAGTACTAACGTTGACAGTTTGTCTAAATTTGAAAATTAAATATGCTGCTATTATTTTACAGTAATTTTACATTTCTGTAGAACATGTAATTAACATTCATGTTCCCTACAGTTATTTAATTATTTTGATGCGATAGTGATAATGTTGCAAAACTATAATATTGTACTAACTGAAAATTACTGAGTCCATAGATATTGTACTGCAATGCATCCACTGACAGTATATACAGAAATGTATTGGCCCTCTTTCCTATGCAAAAAGTTATTTTGTCATTACATTTCTTCAACAATGATTAAACTGCTAAATTTTAAACTGCCAAAGATGTCTGGAGAGAATAATGATGAGTCATTCCTATTTTCAAACTGTATGTAGAAAATTAAATATGTGTTTTAATTTTATATGTTACTTGAAAGGTTGAAATATTGAAGTATTAATAAATAGACAATATTTTTAGATTAACTATATGAAGGCATTTTGTGAAATATTTATGCTACAAAAATGACATACGGTTTCCTGTTAGGCCATGTATTTACTTCTAACTGGAATAGCATGTTGACTTGTGATTTAATATTTTGTAATGCTCTTTAAGGACCAATTCATTCTAACAAGACACTGTTAAGCCTGAAGGTAAACTACATTCACGCATTTAGCAAACTTTGTATCCAACATATGTTTAGTCCCACAAGGGATCTTTTATTCATGTGACCAAACACATTGATTTCTACAGAACTCACCGTACAACTTCTCATTGGAAAAATACCAGAGGCTAATTGTTTAGTTTAGATTGCTTAAATATAAACAACTAATTCATTTAGACCTCTTAGTTACTTGGGAGAATAAATACATATCTTGAGGAATAGCCTGCTATAAAATTATTTTTGTGTAGCTTTATATAAATTGCTTAACTGCCTAATGAAAATAAGTAATGAAATACTCCTAATTTCTCTTAATTATTGTGTAGTTTAAAAAATTGTACTTAATATGTGATACAGAATTGTACACGTATTATAAAATGGAGAACTCTATGGATTTAGCAACAGGTTGTTTTCCATGGATATTGAGGTATTCTTTCTTAAACTTGTCTAAAACATAGTTCTATTACAGATTCCATGTGTCTTTAATTTTATCCTACAATTCTATTAACTGTGGCAACTAAGTACAAGTTAATTAAGTGCACGTTCTTGAATTATTTATAGTTCTTGAGTTATTTAGAGATTGTTTTTTTAATTATTTTGCAAGCTCTTTTACTTGTGGTAATGGTTACTGTGAATTGGTGCCACATTTAATTTTTTGTTCCAGCATTGTGAATTATATGATGTGCCAACATAAGAAAGTACAGTCATATTTTTATTTGGCATTAATTGCCTATAAAATAGTGTGTTTCTGTGTTTGTGTCTGTATGGTATTAGCTGCCCAACTAGCATTAAAGGAAATAGTTAATTAATATAAGGCAGTGAGTTCCCAAGTGGCAATAAATTTCACAAGTATGAATATAGTTAGGAAACAGCTTTCCTCTGACAGTTAGATATATCAGGTGCCTAAAAATTAGAGGTTTTCAGTGTAATATTTTCACGTATGCAGAGGTAATGAATGCATATGCATAGATCCTTGCAGACAGTGCATCTCCTAATACACAAGGTTTTGATTTCTTGGTTCATCCTGTAGTATTTTTCTGTCAATATAATGAATAATGTTGCAGTACAGATATTGTATCACCATATGATACTGCTTGAATTAGTGAGATTACAGCCTTTAAAATAAGTGACACATTTAACTGACTTGAACAATGATCTATGTCGTTATATATTGTTTCTCCTGCCTTGTTGGCAATGTCTTACAGTGAGCATAATGTCTCCCATGTGTAATATTCTCTTTGTAGTTGTGTTTGTCAGACTGTTTGTGCTGTGTCTCTGAACAGGGCTATTATAAATTATTAGTAATGCTCTTATCTATTTTTCCATAGACTGTGTTTTACACAAAAATCAATAAAAAATCAATGTAAGGTATTTTGCTTTTTCTTCTGTGCTTATACGAATAAATTTTAGCTTGTGTTTATTTCTTAATACATGGGTGCTCTGATCAGCATTTTCTATGAGAGAGAAAACTTGAATGTGAGTTCATAAAAATGTTCTAAGGGCAATTTATTTCTTTTTCAATGTCTGGATAACAGCTTTTTCATACAGACACACTGGGATAGCTATATCCCTTATCCTACTCTAAGATATTCTCCATACTTTCAGAACACAAGAGTGAACACTACAGTACTGTCAGCATATATTCAGTCCACTTTTTATTCCACAAAAAGTTTGGCCATGATGAGATTGCTAGGCACTAGTATGTTTGCCAAATGTCCTGTTGTGTGTATGAAATAGAATTAGTCTTCAAATGAAACAAACAGGTGGAGCACTTTGCAGTCCTTTGTTTGAAAATACGTAACTTTTTTCCTAAGAGGCTCATACCAGCATAAGAGGAAGAACAGTACACGAGAGGTATAATGCTGCTTAATTGTCCATCAGCAGCATAAACTGTTCTGAGTTCAGAGAAGTAAAGATGAGTTGGTCAGTGGAGCTGGCAGCATTTGCATTGCTTTCACATTTGGTTACATAGCCTTCCCAGACTTCCAAATGGAACAGGAGTATTTTTAAAATTCAGAACATTTAATATTGGCTTGTGCCATGCCTAACATAACAGTAACATTTTGGACCTTGAAGTCTTTCATTTCTTGGCTTTTACTTTTTTAATCTCCCCATTTCTCTACATCTCAGTGCTTGTTTTACTGAATATTGATATTATGCCAGCAGCTGGGGCCCCAAACTTAAACCTTTGTCCAGCCTTACCTTGTACTGTACAAGAGGATAAGTTCTGTGTCCTGTGATTTACTGTGTTTCCTTACAATAATAAAGACCAGTGTGAAAGTTCCCCTCAGCTCCATACCACCCCATGACCTCAACACTGTATTTTAATAGTACAGGCAGGTAAATCCAGATGTTGGAAGTTCTGTTGACTTGACGGTTTAAAGGTGAGTCTACTGCCAACCACTTCTCTTTTTCGTTTATTCTGTGAATATCAAATAGAGCAGGTCTGTCAGGACAGACAAAAAAAAAAAAAAAAAAAAGGGAATTCAAGGAGTCAACAGACTTAAACAGAATCTTAGAAAGACTCTGATTTCTGTATTTTAAAGACCTCAGTGTCATATTGATAAAGGGTGCAGGTGGCTTTGGACAGACTCTACAGGTTCAATACTGCCAAGCAAAGGACATCACTTGACTAGAGCTGAAGACCCCCATTGCAGCACATGAATGGTTTATACTGAACAAGAGTCCTTTAAAAGCTTGCAACCTCATTTGTGAAGCAGCAAATACTGAGTGCTAGAGGAAATAATTCACTCAACAAAGTCAACAGGAGATTAATGGCAGACCGAGATATGTAACCTTGATCTTATGAGACACAGCTGTGTCCTACACACAGTCCTGTGGTTTTACGAAATTTAAGTTTTACAAGAATAGAATTTGTTGAACTGTATCTTCATACCAAAATAGTTTGTCCTCAGTCAAAACAGAAATCCTCTTTAAATCAAGTCTACCTTTAACATACTTCTTAGCATTCATAAGACTTAAAATTCAATACTCTCATAAGTAAGGCTTTGGTGTCTTGAATATTTTCATTGCCAACAGAAGAGGTAGATGTGATAAAAATACAATATAAGCCTGTTTGGCGTTCATTAACTTTTGAGTAAATATTTTCACAGTTGATTGCATGATTTTGAGGATGGGCATTTGTCATTTGTCAAGGGTAGCAGAATCCCTGTAGTCAAACTTGCATAATGTAGCTTTTATCCTAAGTTTTAAAAGCCTCATTTTGAAGAAGGTGCACAGTGAGCAAATGGAGCTTTGCAATATGATCTTTGGAACAGTGAGCCAACAAGTGCCATGTGACTTAAGCTTATAATTTACAGACTAAGTTGCCCAATTTAGGTATATTCTCTATACATTTGTCATTCAAAACACAGAGCAACCAAACTTGAAATCACTTAGGCTACAACAGAAATAAATATAAGCAGGGGTTTTTTTATATAAGCCTTAAAACTTTGAATACATACAACTATAGTTGCTATCTGGGCACCAAGGGGGAAAAAAAACCCCACATATAATCCAGTTTTTTCAGCTAACTGCCTACGGACATATAAGCATGGTCAGCACAATTAATCTCAGATGCTTAAAAGAAAATCTTGTTCCATCCAGTATAAGCCCAGATACAAAACAGAATGTTCACAGAAACAAATGTTTAAGTAGAACATGGAAGGGCCAGTAAGGTGGTAAGAGTAATGGAGAGATATGTGTGCACATCTGGATGAATGAATGGATCAAGAGTGTCAAGCACCAGCTCCAAGGCTGGCAACTGCATTGTCACATCATGTGAGGGCACTCCTGTGATCACAACTCAGGATGCTGTGGATGTCAAAGGGGTCACTGGATTTTCTAAATTCAAAGTCTTATACTATGCTATCATTTTGGACTTGCATACAGGATGAATTTCTTCTAAATGCAGAATGTGCATGGGTATTTTTGAATATGCCCAAGTACAGGATATTGGGTATTTTCCCTTTGATGGAAAGAGAACTCTATAGCATATGGGAGAACTAAATGTGAGATGCACCTTATTTCTGCAGAAGGCAGGTATGGGAGGGGTGCAAGCCAGGAAAAACGAAAATAAGGACTGTGTTGGTTAGAGTTGGAGCCATAAAGTTGTCTTTCTTGATTGTTATCAATCACTTCTTTTCATATAAAAGCCGGCTGGAGATTTAAACAGCTATCTTAGCATTTAATAAATTTATTCACATATTCAAATATTTGTTTGGAATCACTGTAGTTAATTATTTGTCTATGAAAACTGAGGTTGGCATCAAGAGTGCCTGCACTCAAAGACTTGGGGTATGTGCATATCCAATGTGACAGGTGTGCAACTTTCCTAAAGTGTATCCAAATCCTAAGAATTGCAGCTAAAGTGAGCAGTCCAGTAGAGTGCCTGTGGGCACACCAAGCTCTGCACTGTCCTTGAGTCTCAGCTGTCAACTAAGCCTCAAACAGCCGCTCACTGTTTGCAAGTAGAAGATATCTATATACCCTCGCCCTTCTGTCCCTGCCTTTATTCCTTTTTTTTTTTT
>VWYO01004597.1:26349-37720 GCA_013400275.1 Rhadina sibilatrix
CTGCCCTGCCCTGCCCTGCCCTGCCCTGCCGTCTTCCTCGGTCTGAGAACAGACCCCGGTGTGTGATCCGCTTTACCCGTCCCTGAGTAAATTCCTGTCGGTTTAAAGCAGCTATTTCACATTTTAAACACCTCAAAAGCAAAATTTCAAAATTAAAGAAAAAAAAAAAAAGTTAAAAATATTGCTTTTTCAGGATACACTGTTGAGATCAGTGGATTTGAATCACGTCATCACACTGCTCAAAAGTTCGGGTTCAGTAAGTAACTCTGGTACCTCGCTATCTCACTGACACAGGTAGTAATGGGGCTTTGACAAATGTTTCACACAGTTACTTTAGCACCCACCCTGAATAAAGTCAGGTGGGTTTATTATATCCAGCGCAGGTGGCTGGAGCTACAGAGCACAAAGATGAATATTTCTTCTGGTATTTGAATGCTTCTACAGATGATCATTGTTTAAAAAAAAAAAACCTGTCAGTTATGGGTTTATATTAAAGAAAATACATAGAAATAGATATACAGTACAACCTTATTGAAAGTATGTCATGAATTTATGTAATTGCCCAAGTTAACTGCTAACATTTCTCTAGGGAGGTGATTTTAAATGAAGGAGAAATATGCAAAGGTCAGTGTTGAAAAATAAATACAACTACCTGTGCACACAGGAGAAGCATCATCTCCTGGGCTTTCACAGATGATTTTTAGTCTCCACAAGATGATTTGGCAGATTAAATTCACTAAGCCATCTAATAATGGCTTAGTGAATTTAATAATTTTGATCCAAAATATAGATAATTTATGCCCTTAAAAAAGGACCTGATTAACCTAACACATTTTAAATTAATGCCCCACAACAGAGAAGTAGTTATATCTTCCCCTCTTCCCCTTTTTTAATACAGAGCTGATAGAACAAATTTACTGACTGAAGAAAAAGGTGCCAGATGATATTGTATACTGCTTCTGTAGAGTATATGATGCTATATATATAATATATATAATATATATATTATATATATATATATAATGCCTATAGGATTTTGGGCTTGTAGACTCCTGAAACAACCTCCTGGCCTACCTCAAGTTACAGGTGCTCAGGAGAGCTGAAATGAATGCTGCATGACACAGCCTGACATACCCTCACTTCAGTTGTTCTCAGCTTTGAATTTGAAGGCTGTTGCCTGGTGGTGCAGAGCACTCTAAGCCACTTAGATCTACATGCTTACACATTTATGTTGTGGGTGACACAGGTTTGGTTTTCTTAGTTGCTTTGCAAAGAATCACAAAGAATTTAAGAGAAAGATTCCACACATTTGAACAGGAGTTTTTGAAAGCCTCTTCAGTTACAAGAGAACAGACTTCATACTTAGGAATGAGGCTTCATCATGGAGTTAATCCTCCTTTAAAGCACTTTGAGAATTACATTGTGTCTTGTAAACTTTTAAATCTGGTTTCCACTTTCATTTAAACTTAAAAGGGGATAAACATAATTTTTTAAGGTTCTAGGGCAAACTGCAATTAAAACCTGCTTTTCATTCTTTTACTTAAGAAAGAATTGGAAAAAGAACAGCTGAAAACTCTCAAGAAGATAGTCAAGCATTTTGAAAATGGATTTGTATCCTTTATGTTACTCTAGAATTCTGAAGTCATGGTGTTTTATGTATGGTAATAGTCTGACTTTTCAGCAAAGTATTTGATGCTGTACTGTGCTTCCACATGGAGAATAGAGATGATCATATACATTCTCGTCACTGACCTCCTTGTGTGCACAAAGCCAAAGTTGATAGGTTGGCAAGATTCTTGAACATTGAATTCACAAAATTCAATAGAGGGTTCTCACCTGTACAGTGGCTGAAAGTATCCAAAATGTAACCGGTGTATTTTAAACTCAGAATAGAAAAGCACAATAATTGCCACTTAAGAAACAGCCAATAAAATAGCAAGATAAAATAGACTTCCAGTAAGGAGATACTTTAAAGAAAAATGAAATCAGAGTAATTTATCTAAATCTTTTTTCATATTTACAGTACAAACCAAAAGGTTCCAATGATGAGAAGTACTAAGGAGGGTGTTGACGTGTGGAAAAATGTGATTAATTTAATACAGTTCAGATAATTGCACAGTTATTTAAGGTACCACATTACAACTGAGTTGTGCACTTAAAGAAAGTTTCTGTGAATCAGTGGATTGGTAGTAACTTCTCAGTCTAAGTTCTCTGTTCCGTTTTGATTTTGTGCCTCTACCCTAAATTAAATAATCCCAACATGTGTTTGGGTCCCAATTTTCAAATTTCAGTTAGTCACTTGAGACTAGAGGAGAAAACAATTTAGATATCACAAGGCTGTCTCAGAATTGAGATAGGTAAATCTGACACTGTGATGTAAAAACTTTTCATCCTCCATTTTTAGAAATTTAGTACTGAGCTTCCAGTGAGTTCAGCTCAGAAGATACCAAAATTAGATTTGCAAAAGTTGTACTTATGTACAAGTAAGGCTGCTTTGAAAAGCCTAAGTATTGACTCACATACTTCTTTTAAACACCTAACTTTGTAAACATTAGTCTTATTTTTGGTTGTGTCTTTGAAGTGTGGTGAGCACAGTTTTCAACTTTTTCTTCTGATTCATAGTGGTACAGATGATCTGATTTCCTTAATTTCACATTAAAAGCCCCTTAAGAATGTAGCACAAATTACTGAAATTCTTAACCTGTGTGCAGAAAAAGTGATTGAACAAGAAGCTTTCACTGAACCTTTATGTGAACTTATTAAATTGTTTGGGTAAGTACCTCAGCCCCTCTTTTAGAGATTTAAATACTGCTTATAAACAGGTTTGTACATTTTCTAAGGCAACTGACGTATCCATACAACATTTATCTACAAAGCACCTCTATCTGCAAGGTATCCATTGTATTATGCTTCCTTTTCATCAGCTGTCTTTTACTTGTGTCCAGTTTCTGGTGACATGAATGAGGAACCTATTTTAACAGTTCAGTGTCCGTGCAGTTACATGTTACATAATTCAAAACTGTGTTGTACTTGGCCCCAGCTTGCTTGGAAGCAAGTTTCCCCAAGGTCTCTTACTGCCTAAGTCAATCTGGGACTGCTGGCCTCAAAAGATTCAGCAGTTAAGTCGTACTGAGGTGTGTTTTGCTGTTTCAGACAAGCTCTAAAGTGAGTTTAAAAACTTAGGATGACACAAAGACACTAATACCTGAAGGTAAGCATTACAAAATGGCAAGCCATATTACAGAAAACAATGAACTTCAACAGGATTTAGGATTTATATTTACTTTAAAACTGTATTGCATGAATTTTTGGGCATCTGTGTTGTCATGGTGTATTTTAAGTAATCTGTAGAATAGAATCTAGGTATAATCCACACTTATTAGTAGTTTTCTCCTCCTCAATTATTCAGTAAAGTCATTTATGGTATGCATATAGCTACACTTACTCCTGTATTTAATTTCATTTGAGGAGAATAAGGAAGGGAAAAAAAAACCTGAAAAACAACTGCCAGATAGAAAACTAGTGGCATAGTAAAACAGATATTCAGATACATTTCTACATAGCTTATTCTCAGCTGTTAGATTTAATAAACACAGAACTTCTCAGCTGTACCCTCAGTTGTACTGCTTTTCTTTGCTGCCACACAGTGGGGAATGAGGAGGTACATCATGGAGTTTAATTCTCTTTGGTGTTTGCTAGAAGCATGACAAAACTGAGAGAATGAATGTATAAAGTTGATAAAATGTAGCTGTGAGACTTTTCCTCTTTTAGAGCAATTCAGCACTAATTGTGGTTTCTGCAATGAGTATATTTTGAAAAATTACACCCTTGGGTTTTGCTTTAATTTCTGTACTATGGAAATTCCACCACAATTCACTACTACTTCATATGACAGAGAAGCCTTTAACCAGCAGCAGGGGCTGCTATTTTTTAGAATTCAGTTTCAGATACATTAATTTCTCCAGTAAAATATTCCACTCTTGTGTAACTGCTTCTCTTTACCTGTCTTCTTCCCACTTTTTTTTATTTTTTCAATGTCATGTTTCTCCCTCTCTCCAACATTTCTTGCATTGTTTTCTCTCTCATTTCTTTTTCTCTGGCAGTGTTTACAGAGGTAAACCTACCAGAAAGCTGCTTCTACAGTATGTACTGCAGAAACCTTAGAATAATATTATAATATTTACTCTTAGACTGTTTTTAGCACATGTTGATGTCATATTGGAGTATTTTGAATGTGTTACTGAGTATTTAAAATAATCCTGTTTTTCAAAATGAGTTTGTTGTTGTCCTGTTGGGGTCAGTATTTGATTTAGTTTTATCCATTTCAAGAGGTCTTGCCCAGAGATGTGATCCCTTTTTTCCACCTCTGCACATGTCTGTACATAGCCTAGCTCTGTAATAGCCTGATAGTGTCTAGATTGTAGGACTTATTCTTCCACATTTAAATGACATTTGTTTATTCAGTGTGTCTTGTTGCATCATATTTGGATTATGAAAATATTATCTATGAGCATGTACCACTAATTGCCAACATGTAATTGCAGATTATGAAGCTTTCAGTGTAGAATCAGCATTGCAAAGAATGCGTTCATCCTATAAAAGGTGTCCTTATCTGAAAAAAATATCAAAGGAGAAGAGCTACTGAACTTTTCTGGTGACTTGATTAAAACAAAGTTGTAATATTTTTAAATTTCATTTTGCAGGTTACCATTCCAAAAAAAGAAATCAACTGACGAAATAAACTATTCCGTTGAAGTTTCACAATCCATTGCACAACTGGGTGAGTGTAACCTGATATACCACAATAAAATTATTATTATGCCACAATAAAATCAACTGTATTATTAGCACAATTTTTATTTATTGTTACTTCTTAGTAAATGTAGGTAATTTCTTTAAATTGTTCATTCAATCCTCTGTGCTTTTTAGTATTAGAAACTATTTTACTTTGCAGCTAACCTGCAGATTGGCTAGCAGAATTACCTATTTGCCAATGTCAAAAGCTACACGAGAAAACGTTATCAGTTTAGATGAAAAAGTAAATGTACATATAGCCTGTTTCATTTCATTTTGATCTGAGAAATGGGGGTATTACTGTAAACACTGTAAATCACTGAAACCTGGGATCGACAAACATGTATCCTTTCTGCTTCTATGCTCCCTTTATTTCATACCTTTTCTGCTTAGAAGAAGAGTTTCTAATGACATGGTAGTGATGACAACAGCTTAGTGTAGTAGCTTAGTAGCTTTCCTCAGAATTCCAAAAGTTCTGGTATAACATCCAGTGTCTTATAAGTATCTGTAGCCATAAAGCAGGGAAGGTAACTTTTTGATTGAACTTATGCTACTCCTCTAAGATGCCTTTGCTGTCTCCAGTGTGGGAGTCTCTGTCTCTTGAATATTTTATCATGAAACTTAGCATGAAATTATAGATTTGTAGGGGATATGACAAGGAAATACTAAGTGCTGTAAAAAGAAAAATACTGTGTTAAGAATACTTTCTAAACAAATTATAAAGTCTGTTAATTACATTTATTTCTCATTCTGACAGGTTACTTGATGAGAGTGCCAAGCTCTCAAGTTAAAATACAAATCTGTAAGAGTATTGTTAGCTTTTATAATGTGGAACCACCAGGAAAACTACTTCCAGGTAAAGCACAGTGTTTTATTTTTAATGATCCCAACTACTTTGAAATGCCTCTTTTAATTAGCTATTCTTTATAACTATGGTTACTCTATCTCATATATTAAATATATAACATTGACAAATTTGCAATTAACATGCTTTTATAGAGGTGCATATTCTAAATCTGAAATAAGTTTATCAGTGTACAAGGAATTAATTTTTACACTTATGGCATTAGCATTAAATAGCATCCAGAAAATGTGAAGTGATACAAGATCTCTGAAATGTGGGTAGCAGAGGGAAAAAAAAAAAGCAGTTAGGATCAGAATTATGAGAAGGGAAATGTAGTTTTCAACTCTTCATATGTAGCTTGGGGAGAAGCAGCTCTGGTTTCACTTGTGTTGTGAGGAATAGATCTGAACCTATCTAAATTTGATTGAGTTCATGTTATATGGACACATTTGAGCATAGGTTTGAATAATCATATGACTTGTCTGTGCAGAAAGAGGCTATGCATGAACTCAGGCATGATCAGAATCCTCTATTATATAATTCCTTGGACTGTTATGGTGGCACCAGAGACTGTTGCCAGGTGAAGTCTGTCATGGATCCCCTCCCAGAAGGGCACAGCATCAGGTGCTCTGAGACTGCACTGGATTTTTAGGCAGCCAACCTCAAGTGAATATTGCCACAATGTGGCTCAAGAGTGCCGGTCAAGGAGCATGCTTGATGTCAGTGTGCTCCCCTGCTGTGTTCCTGCAGTGTGGCACTAGTCCTATGCCCTTTTACAAGTTTTCATTTATTTTAGGAAGCCTAGAGAAGCTGCTGCTACAGCACTTTCAAAATTCTAGAAATGTGAAACCATCCAAATCTGTTTTTACCTTACAAACAAGGCTCAAATCCTGAAAGTAGCTATATGTGCATTTAGTTTTGTATCTGTAAATAATTGCATCAGGATAAGTGCGGGTTATTGAAAAATTTTATTGTTCTTCCAATTTAGAAAATAAGATACATTATCTTGAGATGGAGACTGTGTTTCAGTCTGATGTTTTTAAGGCAATTATATTATCTCTAAGCATATATGTAAATCTTGCCAAAGGTTGACCCTGCAGTATTCTCTTATCTATAAAGTAATATCAACTTGGAGCCTATCAGACTGTGTGCTTAGTTAAACCTCATTTCACCATGTGCATTACCTGTATTTATCAATCTTGTACTTTATGACACCTGACATATATATGTACATATATATGTGTACACATATATATATTTAAGCTGCTTAAGATAAAATTTACTATCATGAGTTATCATAATATAAAAATAAATATAAATTTATTTTCTCAATGCTTCACCTTCCCCATAATTCAGTAATGCAATACAGATTTGCATATGCATGGACAAAAGTAAAAACAGGGACACATTAGAAAGTCAAGCTTGTAAATAAAACTTCAGATTCACCTATTTTAAGTAATATGATGATAGAATGTAATAATTCTCTAGTGAACAGGCTACTGAAGAGGACTAGATTGTTCACTAGCAACTTACTGATGACTGAATAAAGTTTTTCACTTTTGTAACCCTGCTTTTGCTTTCATTGTCTGAGTTCTAAGAAGCAATTAATTTGTTTCTGTAGCATTGAAGTCTGCTTGAGGGTGAACCTGTTGGATATGTTTTAGGCACTATTCAGATATAAGAAAAGCAGCTCTTGTGTATTGGATTGTTTTTCTTAACTGTTTGAAATATGATACTTGATTTTCAATCCTTTCTTGAGAAGGGATGAAATGAAGTAATCAAAATTCTGAGTATTTACTGCATTATAACTAAATCTGCTGTATGTGCAGGTTACCAGCCAACAAGTGCAAACTATAAAATCCGGATGGCTGAAGAAGGAGGATTAGCAGAATCTCTTGTTTTGTCACTAGCATTAGTTGAAAATCAACTTACTGAGAAGTTGTGGGTACTTAAAGCTCTCCAGCATCTTTCCACCTCTGGTTAGTACAAACTGATATTTCAATAATCTCCTTACCACTCATCTTAGATAATTTTTTCTGTGAGCATGCCTGAAGCAATTACTGACCAATAGAGAATTACTCTGATTTGCATCATTTCAGGAAAAAATTGTGGACAAATGGTGAAGGCCCAAGCAGCCAGCAGGCTTTGTTTGTATCTAAATGGTGCTGATCCCTCAGGACAGCTGGTGTTCCGTTCCTCGGATATCCTATGGAACCTGCTAGAAAACGCCTCAAAAGAAGAAGTCGTTAGTCAGCTCGGGAACTTGGAATGTGTACAGTAAGTACAGGGAGTACATAATTTTATGAATTATTTTGTGATTTTGGAGACATCTCAAGCATTCTATTGTGTAGTGTTTTGTTTGAAATTAACTGAGAGAAAGGCAAATGGGTCTCTGTCAGTATTAACTCAGTTGTTGCTCTTAGAGGGCAAGAACAAGGTGCTCTTCTGCATAGCGCAGGAGGAATAGCTCTGTCTATTGCTTTCTACCATAAAATAGTTAACTGCAGCATTTTCAAGCCCCACATCAGGCTCAACAGGCCAGTATTCCTTCACTGCTGAAATGCTGATGTTACAAAATTACTAGGAATTTCTATGCCATGATATAAAAGAATTATTTCTAGATCCTCTGCTGGAGTAAATAACAGGTTCTTCCTTAGTTAGTTAGATTGTTTTAACTATTTAAGATTAGACTATTTCTTCTCAATAATCATTCAGCAATGTCCAGTTCCACATTTAAGTAAATACTGTGTCTTTGTATTAATTAATTATAACACAAACACTGGAAGATGCAATTTTTAGTAAACGCATCTTGCATCTGTGAATGAATTGGATGTCTAGTGATACCCAAAAAATCCACTTCATAATAAAAGTTTTAAGTTACTTCACCTGCAGTTAAACCCTAAGGCTTTGAAAAGTATAATGATGAATGAGGATTCATATATGTAGTGCTGTCCAACATTAGAATATCAAAGGAAAAGGTAAAATGCATTTCATTTTCTTTTAAGTGCTTTGGAAGAAGTATTTTTAGGTCTTGTCACGCATGGCTTCCGGCACTGTGATCATCAGCTACGGAATGACCTCTTGGTGATTGCCTCATTACTCGCTGAAAACCCTGCAGTACCTATGATTGTAAGTATTTAGAGTTGTATTCCAGAGACTAATAACTTCTCCCTTGCTTTTATAGGCTTGCTATTCTTCCCTGTTAGGGTTCTATTATTTTTTTCTACTGTGTCTCCAGTGCTTTTTTCTTTCTTGGATTTGCTGAGCAAGAAAATGTTTTTTTCTTTCTGCAATTTTCTTTTACTCAAAGAGGCTTAAAATCTATAGGTCATTAGCCCAGAATAACTTATTTAATACTTAGAAAATCACATTAACATTATTTATGTACAAAATTTAATATTAATTCTTGTATTCTTGTATGGATTCTTGAATGTGCCATTCTCCTATAATGAGTTTTTCACTAAATCTCATTTCTTGTTTGAAGATATAGGCTATATTCAGATGACCTAAATTCAATGTGTACCTCATAACTGGGAACAAGAAGGGTGTCCAAAAATCAACTCAGGAGCTCTAAATAAGATTCTGAGAAAATGACTACTTAGATCCAGTTAATAAGAGGCACATAAATTCTTTTAAAGACTATGTCACATAGTGCACTATCATGACTTGCCTGAAATGTAGATGATTAATTCTTTTGTAATATTCCAGAATTTTTATGAGAAACTTGCAGAGAAATTAACTTTTTATAGATGTTAATATTGCTTTAGTCTCTTGTTTTACAGTTGAGATTTACAACTTCAAATAAGTTGTGACATACATACTGAATAATTAAGCAATCATATGCCTGTGGGTCTATTGGCTGTTCAGGAATATATTACCTTCCTCTTGAGGAGAAGTTTTCCAGTTGGCTGTATTACTAAATGAAGATTACATACTTTTCATTCAAGCTTTTCATTTAACACCAACTAGTATGAAATGTCTGTTACACTATTGCAGCAACATATTGGATATCTAAAACACTCAAATTTTTTATCTGGCTGTAGAAACAAGGAATTTTATTCCTACAAAATAAGTAAACCAGATATGTATTTTTAATTCCTAGTACTAAAAGGAAGAAAATTTGTTTTCATGCAAAGAGAATATTAAAACAATTTAATTTAGGTTCTTTACTCTCAGCCGGCCTAGAGATTTTATAAGGTATAAATATCAAGTAGAAAAAACATTAACATTATGTTAACATTAACATTAACATCCTGCCTTATAGGTAATGCTAGAGCAATTTGCTTCAGACTGTTCCCTTTTCTTCTTAATATATTATCCAAGCAACTTCATAAAAATCAGTCTTGTATTTTACATAGTTCACAAATCAGCAGAAGAGTCTGAGCCTTTGAAAAGGAAAAGTTTTCTCAACACAAACAAACTGTAAAATATAGGTAAAGTTCATAATGATATTGTTATCTCTGTGTTAGAACAAAACTGTTTGCTAATTGCTTAGCTCAGAAACAAAACTCTTTTGCCTCTAATGCGCTGCATAGACACCTCTTGGCTTTGGTCCTATCCATAGTTAAATTAGACATGACTGTCTTTCCCTCAGTTCTCTAGGAACTATGATTTACAAGATTTTCTGAGCTTTTCATATGTGATATTAGCAAACTTTCCTTGCCCGTACATGCAGTTTTCATGTAAATGCACTGAACCTGAAGTGCATTGATAATGCACAACTGATGCCACAAAATTATATGTAGTGATGACCCTGATGTAAAACATGACAAAATGCATTTTAAAAAACACTGTAAGAGTGCTGAGAATATGGTTTTCTTGTGCTAGATTATAATAGTGAATACTTGTGTTTGGGACTTCCTCACAGAAGTTCAGACTTGTACTAAATGAAAGATGGGTTTAACAATTGTACCCTTAGGACTGCAGTTAGTTATTGTTGTATGATGTCCAAATGGTTGTTCTGTTAGTTATTGTTGTATAACGTCCAAATGGTTGTTCTCTTCTTTGATAAAATTCTGTTTATTCTGCCATAGGATACATTAACTTCTGTGTTCTGAAAATAAAGTCAAACAAAAATTAAATCATAAGCCTTAATTTCACTGCAATTTAGTTTAATTAATATATGTTTTTTAATGCCTGTTAGGAAAGTGGATTTGCAAAGCTCTTGATAGAACTTGCAACATTTACTGAAGGTAAGAGATTCCATGCTGCATAATTACACAATTTTTGCTTTTAATTATGATTTTTTTGTAACTTATCTACTATTTCCTTCATAGTTAAACTTCCCAATCCCTTGGTAAAAGGTTTTAAATTTACCTACTCGTATGAGGATTTTGAGATGAAGAAGTTACTGTTTAATGTAATAGGAATTTTATCTAAAGACACATCTGCTGCACAGGTAAGTTGCAACAGAACAGAAATAATAAGTAAAAAAAAGAAAGAAATCACAAGAGTATTACTTATCTGTCCATCTGCCATAGTCCAGTACACTGAAATTATCTCTTCTCCAAATCAAGAGTTCATACATAGCTTCAGACCAAGTCCTGCTGTTGGAAAGCAGCATAAAATTTCTGTTTTAGAAAGTTACAAACTTAGACCATGCTAGGGAAATTGCTGACAAGTAACTGCAGAGCATTCCTGAAATACACCTAGAGAACATAATAGAATTTAGCATACCACAATCTGTGGGAAAGCTACAGAACATAAAAAGATTTTGCCTGTACTTGTAGTGTT
>VWYO01004597.1:38137-51938 GCA_013400275.1 Rhadina sibilatrix
TTTTAATTTGCATGTGAAACCTGTAAACTGTCTCTCTTTTTCTTTGTCTGGACTCTGCAGCTCCTCAGTGAAAATCATGTGATGCCAGCTTTGCTTTATTATGTAAAACGAAATCAAAACCCTGGATTTCCTGACTGGTCTGCTACCCAATATGAAGAATTACAGCTTCATGCAATTGCTGTTTTAGCTTCAGTGGCTCCTGTGTTAGTTGATAAATATTTGTCCTGCCAAGCAAATACTCATCTCCTTGTGTTTCTAGAATGGTGTATAGGCCAAGGTCAGTGGGTACTCATGGCTTTCACACACAGGTAACCTCAAAACAATTCAACTGAACCTCCTTTCTTTGACAGGAAAGGAAAATGTAAAACTCATGATGTTAGAATGATTTTTTTACATAGGCCACCTAGGAAACAAATGTTTCCAAAAAACAACCAACCATCCTTTTTTTCCTACTGAAGGATAAGCTGGTGCCCTTTTCCCTGTGTACAGCTATACTGATATTCCTTCAGACAAACACCTCTACTGTCTGTGTTTTAAGTGAGCCACGCCCTTCCCTTGTGGCAAGAAGTCCAAGCAGTAATTCCTGCTGTGAGACAGGACATGTTACCCCGAGTCATACATAGTGAGACAGGTTCAAGGCTAAAGCTGGCATCTGGGCATCAGATAAGAGTGTGGGCTAAGCAAAAATTACTAAGTGCACTCGGTTTTATTGACCAGATTTCTAAGGATAGATATTTTTAATCATAAAATTGGTATGTCTTCCCAGGAAGAAATTTTTGTTTGGGTTGAATAGAGATCAAAAGGTTGATATTAAATGTCATGCTCAGCATAACATATTTTGAGTTTGCAAAACTGCTCATGAACCTAGTAAGGTTAGAAAATGTATAATAATTTTAAATGTTCACCAAAATGTTACCTTTCTTACGCATGTAAAAAGTATAGTCCTACACAGAAAGGCTTATTACTAGATGGTTTTAAACCAAGAATCATTTCTAACTTCAACAAGGTTTTGAGGTTTTTGTTGTTGTTGTGTTTTGGGGTTGATGGGGTTTTTTTGTTTTTATTTTTCCTGAGCACGTAATTCTGAACATAGATTGTCTGCCAAAGGAGTATTTGTTGTGATTGCCCTGCAGATCCTTTCTTCGGTCGAGGTAACAGTTTCCATGGAACAGGTGGTCGTGGCAACAAACTTGCACAAATGCGCTACAGCCTGCGAGTGCTGAGATCTGTTGTGGCCCTTTATGATGATGCTGTGAGCATTAATTTGTGTGACCAGGGAGCAATTAGCCAGCTACTGGGTAAAGCACCGTTTGTATTGCTGTTCTTTAATTAGTACATTTCTGTTGACACTAAGAATGTTCATGCATTTTTGTGTGCTGTGGTTTTAGTTTGTCATTCCTTTGACTGCTGAAAAACTAAAAAAACCTCTACCAATTAATCCAAGACGTAACTGATTTGATGTTATTTCTTTCCCCATTTCAATACACATTGAATGAGTTCAGCAAAACAGACAGTTTTAAAAGTCTAGATGTTTAATTTCAGAGCAAAAGCTGCCTCTTCTCACTTTATGTTACTGCATTTGTTAGATCTTGTTTTCATTGTGGCAGTCCCCAGAAACTTCAGCCCAGGAGTATTTTTCCACCTAGGTCCATCACAGTGTTGTTTTTCACAACTCCTCTTTAGCACAGAATAAAAATAGTAACAAGGTATCTTTATATGAACAACATGAAGAAAAAAAGCAGAATAAAACTGCTTAATCACTGCTCCTGCAATTTTTGGAGTATTTCTTGTTCAATAACACATACCTACTGTTAAATTTTGGTTTAAATTCCAAAACAAACTGATTTAAGTTCTTTTCTTACAATAACAGAAAGTTTTCAGTACTCTGAAGGAAAGAAAAATCCAGGAAAGATCCTTTGGAATTCAAATAGTTTGTTCTAATAATAAGCCTAGAAATCAAGTATTTTATAGCCTCAGTTCATCTCCACTGAAGACTCTGTGGAAACCTACAGCTTTTAGTAAAAGCAAAATTAATACTATACCTTACATATTAGAATCAAGTAGCTTTTCTTACTCTAGGGGAGTTTTGTGTATGAATGCCCTCTTCCACATAGTGGTTCCAAGGCTGATTTTCCCAGCAATGGTGGTATTTCATGTCTTTCCCACATTTCTACTGTCAGTTCAAACATTTGTAAAGCTGCAGAGTAACGTGAACCAGCCAGTTTGTTGTCTTTTTCTAAGAGTTCCTTAATTCACATCAGTTCCCTGAATTCCTTGCACTGACACAATGGAAGGGGCAGCACAGAGTCTGAACGAGGGAGAAGTCAGTGCAAGCTGTTGTCATTAACTCTGTCACCAAGAGTAAAGATCATGAAACTGCAGCATCAGAGTGCTGCACTTCTGGAAGCTGTTATTAAAACACAGGAGATAAAACTGAACTTACTTTAAAAATTCTTTTATGTAAATTTGAGGTTTTTAAAAAGCAGCAGCTGTAATAGAATTATGATTGTGTATAGGGGCATTCATATATATAAAATATATCCATTTACAGACATCTTACAGTATGCAGCAGACAAATCTAAAGAAAAAGAAGGTACTGTTCTACTGGAAATCCAGGCTGACATATTATTTATTTTGTCTGTTCTCTGTGAAAATGATGTCCACAGAAAGGTATGTATCTTTCTACCTTATACTGTGGAGAAAATGTCAAAACATACTGTATTTTCTTTTAAGGGACACTGCATTTTTGTATTTTAATTGAAAAGTAGGTATTAACTGTAGTTCATTGTTAACAAGTCATGTTTCTTGACACAGCTAAAATACAAAAACACTCAGAAATCCACTAGAAAGTGTTGAGCTTATTTGATTGTTAATTTACACCATTTTGAAACTGATATATGAAAGTGTGTTAAGAAATGGATTAGCACTTTGGAAAAACTGAAAATCTCTTTTCCTGTGTGTATATTCTACTCCAACACGTGGACCAAATTTATTACACTGTAAATATTTGCATTTCCCATTTTCCATTGTATTTTCTTACTTGTTTAAATTACGTAAATATTACTTAAGAAACATTGCTTTAATTAATATTTCAACAGGAACTCTTCAGCTGTGAAGGAATTGATATACTTGTCTCATTCTTTAATATGGATCCAAGGAAGTTATATAGTGGATTAGGTCACAATTGTCTCCTCCTCAGTGCACTCGACTGCTTGTGGTTAGTGAAGTATTTTAGCAGCAGTAACTTGGAAAAATGTCAAGTCTTGTATTTTTTAGGTCGGCAATTCTATGACCTTTGTCTGCACATGTAGGCCTTTCTTCTTTTTATAATGTATAAAAATTCTTTATAAAATTTGACTAATTAAAAATGATGCGAAAGAAATGGAGTATACTGCATGTAGGATTTCCTAAATATGGATTCAGTGTGACAACCTCACTCCCCACACAGAGTGACCTCCTGACTGCAGAGTTACTCAAGGTTTTCTAGGAGAGACACTTGGTTAGTCTCTTTAGAGAAGTAAACAGCAGGCAAGAATAGACCAATATTAGCAAAAAACTGTGTAAGTATAAGAATGGTTTGTAAATTGGCTATATTGGGCTAGAAATATTTTAAAGATTACCAATATATAGGAGGAAAATAAAAACTTAATTTGTTTTAAAGCAGAGATTGATAAATACATTAAAAACTGAATATGTTTCCTGGGAGAAAATACTGATACAGGAGATCTCTTTACTTTCTCTCCTAATGACCATAGCAGAGGAAATAAAGAAGCAACAGCAACATGAATGCCAGCTTTATGATGATATTAATCTGGGAGAAGAAAACTGTTGCCAAAAAAATTCTTGCTTGACTCACCTCCTTGATTTTGCTGGCAGAAATATTCACACAGCCCTATAATAAACCAGACTGGGGACATGACCTGGTTAAATTTTAAACTCATTTACTGAGTTAGTTTCAGTTCAAATACATACTCCCATTCATTGAGAGCCTGCCAAATTTCTTAGGCTGCTTCAAGGAAGGTGTGCCACCTGCAGGAGAAGAAAGAGCAGTCAAGCAGGGTATATTTAGTTCTAGGTGTAAAGGAAAAGGCACGTGAGACATGATTTTTCTACTCCCTGAAGGTATGTAGCATACTGCATGTTGCATACCAAATGTTATGCAATTCAGGAAAATAAATGAGATGATTGTAGAATGTTCAGAAGCATAAACATGTTTCTACATAAGTGAAATTATTTCTGTTTAAGGTCCTGTGTCATTGGATGTTGCATTGCAGAGGACTGTTTTATTGAAAAACAGGGCATTTTTCTCCTTCTGGATTTGTTGGCAGTAGGTATTTTTATTATTGGTTTTGTAGAATGACAGAGTAGGAAAACAACATGGAAAATTGCATTAATTTTATTGCAGTATCTCCTAATACTAGTATAATACAAATAATTTTTAAAAAACCCCAAACAACCAAAAAACCCCACCAAAACCAACAAAACAAAAAACTCCACAATCAAACAAAAAAAACCCCAGTATATTTAGTTCCCTGAGACAGACTGAGATATCTGCACAGAAATTATTGAATAGGTTTTGCCAGTATTTTTTTTTCTTTTGTCTTTTTTCTTTTTTTCTTTTTTTCTTTTTTCTTTTTTCTTTTTTCTTTTTTCTTTTTTCTTTTTTCTTTTTTCTTTTTTTTTCCTTTTTCCTTTTTCCTTTTTCCTTTTTCCTTTTTCCTTTTTCCTTTTTTTTTCTTTTCTTTTTTCTTTTTTCTTTTATTTTTCTTTTTTCTTTTTAATACATATTTGGCAGAGGGAGTTTTTATTTTTACAAAATTATACTATTTTTGAAAAGAAAACTCAAATTATGCTCTTAGTTCGAATGACATCTCTCTTTAGAAAAGCACCTTTAGAAGTTAGTAAACTTTAACTATTTTTATGTTTTAAGCTACTTTGTACATGTATCTTGTGTGTAGAGCTACTTTTGTGGATCTTGGACATAGAGCTGGCACAGACATTTCACCTCTTAAAAATAAAAACACACCTTCCTTGGTTCATTCACTCCTCATTCGTACTGGTTGTACTGTCAGCCCCTGATGTTCTTGCAGCGCAGGGCTGCAGACTCTCAGAATAACAGAATCACAGAATGGCCTGGGTTGGAGGGGACCTTAAACATCATCCAGTTCCAACTCCTCTGGCCATGGGCAGGGCCACCTTCCACTAGATCAGGTTGCTCAAAGCCACATCCAACCTGTGCTATCCAGCCTTCAGGGCTGGGACATCCACAGCTTCTCTGGGCAAGCTGTTCCAGTCCCTCATCAGCCTCAAAGTAAGGAATTTTCCCCCAGTATTTAATCTAAACTGACCCTCTTTTAGTTTGAAGCCCTTGCCCTCTCAGCTGCTGCCAAAAGATCTGGCTACAAAACAGAAGATGTGCTATGTGGTACTGCTCAGCCTCTGCCTTCAGAGTCTGTCTATTTCTTACAACAATAAACCTTGGTAGCAGTGTTTTTTCCAGCATGTGATCCTGGAGCCATGTACACAAACCCTAATGTGTAATTCTACACACAGGAATGCATCTTATATGGTCCTACAATCATGCCCCTCATGTTCCTTGATTTATGGAACTTTACAAAGCAGGATTCCAGAAACTTTGTGGCTTTACATGTTTATACAATAATTTTGTGCAAACACTTGTGATGAAAAGCTTGCAGTTACTTGATTACATAGTACACAACTTCTCAGAAAGTAGAGATCACTGTGTTTTGAACAGTTTAAAACTTTTTTTTTTTTACTTTTTCCTTGACCAAGTTAAAGGAAAAGAACCTGTGCAATATAATTCTTGGAATCTTGGTTGAATTTTCTGACAACCCTAAAACCACTTTGCACATGGGTATCTGGCGAGGGAAGAGAGATCAAACAGCAGCTAACCTTCTAATACAGTTATGGAGACAGGAGGAGTTGGATTTGGGAGTCAGACGTGATCAAGATGGAAGGATTGTTGGTAAGTTTTATGATGCATGTGGAACAGTGAGCAGTCCAGTAAAATAATGACATTACTTGCTTTTGTAGTCTGAATTCTGATGACAGTAAATAACAGCACATATAGCTTTACACTATAATTCTTACCAAACCTAAAATATCTTCCATTTCATTTACTTTTATTTCATTTTATTTATTCATTTATTTTCATTTCATTCTGGCCTCTATATGGCATTTTCTTCATTGGCTTGGAATGAACCAAGTATTGAATAGAACCATAACTAGATTTTCTAATGCTGGACAGTTATTTAATTTCTTCCATGAAAGGCATTGTGTTTTGTCATATGTTGTAAAAAGAATGAGTGCTGTTCTCATGAATTTTTAGTCATGCTAATTAAAATTTCCTGACCCAAATTATGTTCAAACTCTTGGCCAAACAATAAAAATTATTTACATGGTGTCCACAAAGTAAGGTGGATTTCCTCTAAGTTTGGTAAGATACTACCTCTTTATTCTTCTACTCTGGTTTTGTGTTTTTATATTATTAGACACTAAGAGACCTATTGTTACCAGCTTCCAGAAACAGCAAAAGGTCATTCCAGTGCCTGCCAGCTGTCCCAGTTTTGCCATCATGGAAGTTTCAGAGAGCATACGGGCAAAAGTTTATTCATTATTTTGCAAGCTAGGTAAGACAAATGAATTGCCTCGTCAGTGTCATATTTGTCATTAAACTGAACTTGTTCACTGGTGATCAATAAAGTCGCTATAAAAAAAAATACAAGGTCAAAGGAAACGTGATTCAGCATAGTCCCTTTTTATTGGAATTTCAAGACTTCCCCACTACTTTGCTGCCCCTACCACCAGGAAGAATTTTCTTAGGACTAAACTTAAAATTTTCTTGAAATTCTCTGCAATTTATTTTCCCACACACAATATCTCTTTCACATGTTTTAGTACTTCTACATTTATTTCTCTAGATTGAGAAAGATATTACTCATTGATTGCATATTATAACATAACTTCTAATTATTCTTTTTTTTTTTTTTTTTTTTTGTGGAGTCTTTCCAGTTGATTCAAATTCTTCTTGGTCTGTAGTGTCTCAAAGCTGAACAGAGCACTCCAGCAGAAGCCTCACAGCCAGATAGAGTTCTATTACTTGTAAATAAATATTCAGATATAAATGTAACAATAGCTGTATTCCTAATGGCATGATATTGTTTGCTCATTCAACTTAGAATGTTGTACAGTCATCTAACCATCTTGGATTTGTACAGGTGGCTATTCCTACAGCTAGAATTTTCTAATTGTCCTTACTTAATTAAATTCTGTGTTTTTAGATAGTTTTTAAGAGTAGCAAGATTAATTTGTATTTCAATCTTTTAATTCCAAATGTGGCAGTCCCTCTTAATTTTTTGTTGTTTGCACTCTAAATATGAATACTCATTATGCTCTTGTCTTAAAACCTGGACTGAAGTCAAGATAAGTGATAAATTCTTCCACGTCCATGAGATTTTTTTTTCTGTCTGAGACAAAAGTTGGGTCTTAGTTTTCAGCAATTCATGTTGGATATTAAATTTTCTACTGTTAACATTTAGCTGCATAAACATTATTTGTCTAATTACTTGTTTCAGAGATGGTTTTTAGGCTTATTTTTGTTTTCATGTCCATCTTCTGCCGGTTCAAAGATAATCAATAATTGTTCTGAGATTGCTTTAGCCAGTTCTCTGCTTTACCTAGAGAATGAACTGATTTGAAAACATCCTTAGTTTCTCTAATAATCTATAACTACTTGCTCCTCTGTTGTAACCCAGGTTCTTACTCATTGTAGTAGTGTTAATTATAGTAAATGTTGGATCACATCTGAATAATTCTTCACTAAAATAAAAAGGCACAAGATTTTCTTCCAGCTTTCTCCTATATTCACAGGTATCTTCCATGTTAGACATATACATTGTACTGTCTCCTGTGAAGTACTGAAATTATCTGAAAGTAGATAATTACATATGGAAATATTTTATAGTCTTTTCTCAGCAGCTCTTCAGCTCCATAACAGCCTGTAACACAATTATCTAGAAAAGCAGTGGTGGTAAATGGTCTTTATTTACGGTATTTCTTAGCTTCAAAACATGATGTAATTATGCTCTAGACAGATGCTGCTTTCCCAATTACTGTGCAGATGATATGAAGTGTAGAAAAAGATTTGATTGATTATATTTAGATTTTTTTTTTATTAAGTGCCATTATCATTCAGTGTTCAAAAAAAAAAAAAATGAAACATAGTCTCAGCAACCATCTTTCCCTACCTTATTCTTTTACACATATTGGGAACATTTCTAAAAGATGCATCTTGATGCTTAAGGCATTATTGCCAGAAACAAAAATCTACAAGATGGAGGGACACCCTCATTACACAGCTTTGGAACAAAGCACCAGTGTAATTTTCCTGTTGGCTACTTCACAGTTAAAGCAAACTCTACATGCTGAACTGCTGCTGTAGAACCTGTGATCTGTAGAGCCAAGTGTTTGTCTGCTTTAACAGAAATCAAACCCTTACCACAGAAGTAAGGGTAGCATCCTGGCCTACCAAGTGATTGGAAGGCTGACAGAGTCATTCATAAATAAAGATTTTAGCAGAGTAACTATGTATTATGGAGAAACAGGAGGTTTTTATCAGCAAAAGCCTGCTCAGGATCAAGAGTGACTGACTGTGTATGTGTGATGAAGATTTTGCATGTGTTTATATGACAAATAAAATGTCTTTTTTAAGAATATTATAATTTGAGAAAAATTCATCATACTGATGTGATTAATATTCTTTTAGGTTTTGAAAATTTACCTGGCTTATCTCCTAAGGATTTTGTTACACTTGCTATTATACAACGTTATATGGACTTTAAAGTGAGTATTGTTCAAGCAAACATTACTATTGTACCTGCATTCCCAAAAATAGGATATCTCAGGACACAACAAACAAATAACCCTTCAAAAGCTGTCCCCTATGTCACAAGTCACCTATAATTTCACATAGTGAAAGCCAATATTCACCAGCAAAAGAAACAATCCCACGTCCAACATTGCATCAATCCCCATGTTCTTGCTTCAGACTGCTACAAATGTTTGTGACCATGCAGCAAATAAGACTAGAAACTAATGCCAGTAAAAAATAACTCAGAAAAAAATAGTTTTAACTGTTTGCGAGATCAAGACAGGAATGTGCCAGGAGTAAGAAATTGGGGAAGGACTGGAGTAGGACTGTTTCCTTACACAGTAAGGTCAGTTTAGGGGACACTATTAAAAGTGACAGTAAAAACACATTCTTATAAAGATTCCTCTGTTCTTTGCTATCTTAGTCCCCACATGTGTAAAGTTAAGAATGGTGTGCCTATAGGAAACTACAGCAGGGTAAAATGCTTTGTGAGAGGTGTCTTGCTCAAAAGATTCCTTAGTGTATGATAAATTTATGCTTAGGATCAAAGTTTGTGAGAGCTTGCAGTGTTCAGGGAATAGCAAGACTCAGTCTTTGGTTGATAATTCCAGCTTTCCTTGATGGCTCATGTTGCAGTTTGCTCTAATAACGTCTGCAATTTGAGATTTTAAGAAGTAGGCAGTAGGACTCAACACTTCGCTCTTGTAATTTGGTATCTTGAAGCTATTTCTTCTGAATTTCTGTTATCAGCATTTTTGTTAGTCCTCTTTGAATCAAGTTTGGTCTTGGGAAGGCCTAGGGAGGTCTTAGGGAGGCTTACCATGAATGAGTTTGGCATAGTATTAGTGCATTGCATATGACCTTGCATAAAAATTCTGAGAAGTCAAACAATAAGGAGAGATATGGTTGCTCTATTTTATTTTGAATAATTGGAACTGAAGAATGAGATAAATACTGAATCATATGGTGTATGTTTCACACACAGATTGGAGAGGTTTGGAGTGAAATATGTGCTGAACTAAAAGAAGAATTCAAGCCTGTTACATTAGATGAGAGAACCTTGAAACTTATTTCAGAGATGTCAGAAAATACTGGAAAAACAGTTGTTGCTCTGCAGAGTGAACTGCTTGAAGGACAACTCCACCGTGAAATCCAGGAAGAGAAAAAAGCTGACAAAAAAGTAAGACAAAGAAGTATTTAAATAAGGAAAGCCCACCTAAGCTTTACTGTCCATTTATGTGCAGATTTTCTTATTATATAACATTGAGAATCCTGTATGTATACACTGCTTGAAAAGTTTTGATCTGTCTCAGCAGCAAAATTTTAACTTTAAATTAAATTAGGTTTACCTCAGTCCTCCCAGCTTGCATAATTTCCACAGTATTTCGAGAGCAACATGAAAAAATGAATCAGTATCATCAGGGGGTAATGAGAAATGATCATTATTTCACTATAGAGTTGCACCAGTGTTCATCTGTAGCAGATAACAATACAAAGCACCTATTACAACTACACCTGCTTCTTAAAATGAAATATAAGTCTCTTTTCTAAGCTCCCTTGCTGAATATTCACAGACCTTTATTACTTCAGAAAGCAGGGCTTTGTACTTGCCAGCATGCTGAGAATGAGAAGGCATAGACATTTTCCAGCTTCGATTATAAGGCAAACATTTCATGGTTTTGCTCATCTATTGTCTCACCCTCTCCTGCTCTCTGAGAAATAAGTTCAGTTAGTCCAGTTGTCTGAAATCTATGGTAGTGTTTTTGAGGGGTTGTCCTGCATTATGCTGACTGCACTTTTGTCACCTGATTCTACCTCTTCTATCCAGCATTTGAGAAGGATATACAGAAAGTATTCCTGAAAGAGCTGGGCTTCATCCAACATATGAGTTGGAAGAGAGGAAAATTAGTTTGCACAAAGTAAGCCTCTCTTTGCTTTTAAGGGCAGTGCATAAGTGACTTTTTAAAGGGCAAGTACTTTACTACAACATTATTATCCAATGTCAAGGTGAGAGGGATGAGCCAAGGTAGCCAAAGGGGCATCGGTGAACATTCTTTTCAAATGGCACAAGCAATGAGATCAGAAGAGATCTGATATTAAAATAGGATTGTGTTGCATGCATATAAATCTCATTTATATTACAGATCCGAGATATCCAGTCACAGAGAGAACTGATCAAAGAATCTTGGCAAAATTTCTTGACTCGGACATCAAACTATGAGGCATTGAAGGTAAGAAACCTGATGGAGCAAAATTTTACAATTATGGTGTAGTTATAATAATTGTGAAGTTCTAAACACATTTCCTAATGAGTTATAAGGATATTCAAGTAGAAGTGATAGTAAATTTCATATTCACACAAAGAAGTAACCATAAGATATACTGGAAAAGTTATACAAACTTTGATTCTTCTGACTGCAATCACAAATTGGAGATCCACATTGCCACTTCCAATTGAAGAGTGGGTGTATATATGTTATTTCTTCTAAAACTGTTGAAACTACAAGTCTGTTCATTCTTACTTTTTTTTTTTTCCTAATTCCTCATTTTCTTTTTTTAGTACAGCAAACATCTTTCAAGATGGGAAATACTTTATTGTGAAAGGAGTTTCTTCTAGCAATATTTGCATTTTTCCAAAAGAACGTGAAAGTATTAGAGTCCTGGTTTGGCAACCAGACTAAGTTGGAAAATTAATGAAATCAGACTTTAAAACTATGGCAGCTAAATTTAATTTTTCTTCTTTTCTCAAATGACTTGCAAAGGAGAACAACTTTCTTTCTATTCAGGCATCTCCCCAGTCTGTGGAAAGATGTATGCTAGAATTAAAAGTGAAAAAGGGGCAGAAAAAGGACCTGAAGATTTACAGACTCATTAGTTGTAACTGAGTCACTGGGAAGCAGTTTTAGGCACATTGAGGGGGAAGGAGATTGGTGTAGACTGGCATGAATTTACCACGGACAAATCATGCCTTGCCAACATAGTTGCCTTCTCTGATAAAATTATTTGTTCTGGAAAAAGAGGAAGGGGATGCATTTTTCCTTGATGTGGGAGTCCAGGGCATTCCTTTGGAAACCCTGGACGAGTAGAGACCTGTACAGGGGGGTTTGAAACCTGTACAGGGGGGTCTGAGAAATGTACAGGGGGGTTGTAGACCCTGGCATAGACCCCAGACAGGCGAGGGCCTCGACTACAGTCCATGGGAAAAGCTACCAACACTATGGGAAGAATTGCAAACCCTCAAAGGTAATAGAAAGTAATAATATTTTCACATTAGGGGTTTGAGAATAGGAATGACTAGAGACAAGATGGAAGATTCTGGGCATTGCCCTAGGGTCTTCTCCTTCTTCTTCGTCTCCATTTTGTGCAGTGGTGATGACATAAAGTAGATTTAGAGGGATTGGGTCAGAGTGAAAAACACCTGTTTAGTGTAAAGTTTAGATGTTGGTTCACAATTGTAAATAATGAGCACGTAATTATCTGTATATAAGATGACAAGCTGGGGGCAGGCGGGCAGTCGTCACCTGTTGCCCGTGCTGTCCAGACCTTGACAGAGCTCAGAGAAAAAGATTTGTGATAAGATAAAATAAACAAGAAGAGCAGCCTTGAAAACGAACATCTAAAGGCTCCTCGTCATTTCTGCGGGCTGTGTGGGGCTTCCCTGAGGACAGAGGGCAAATACCACCCTAATCTCGGGCAAGCAGAGACCCCGAGACCCTGCCTTTAGCAAGGTTCTTGTAGTCAAAATGGGGATATATGGACTAGATTACATACAAGTTGACTACAAGCTGTGGGGAAAACTGGCTAGACTGATGGGCTCTAAAGGACATGGTCAGTGATTAAAGTTTAACTAGTGGCCAGTTTAAATTATATTCCAAATTATATTGAGTTAATTAGCGGGTTGATAATGTAGTGTTGATTTAACATTTTCATTAGTGACTTGGATATTGGATCAGTATCTATCCTTATCAAGTTCAAGGTGTGAATGTCCCATCCCTGGAAGTGTTTAAGGCCAGGCTGGATGGGGCACTGAGCAACCTGGTTTGGTGTCCATGCCCATGGCATGGGAGTTGGAACTAGATCAACTTTTAAGATCCCTTCCAACCCAAATCATTCTGTGATTCTGCAATTCTATCACACTGAGCTGGAGGAAGCAATCCATATGCTGGGAGGTAGGGTTGCTATTCAGAGGCTGGACGGATGGGCTGACTAAAAGCTCATGAAGTTCAGGAAAAGAAAATATGAATTCATTCACGTGGGATGTATTGAGATTGTATTGAGATCCTCAGTACAGCTGGGTCTGCCTGGAGAGGCAGCTGTGTGCTCTGTGTAGGGTGAAAGCAGACCCTGAGGCAGCAGTGTGCTCTTGTGGCCATGAAGGCTCACAGCAAGCAGGGATTCCCTTCCCACCCTTGCAGTACCACCTCCATTTATTCTGGTTTGGGGTGGTCAGTACAAGAAAGAGTGAAAAAACAGGGGGAGGATACTTACAATTAAAGGCAAATAGAATTATAACCTCATTTATTTTGTCATGTTGTTTATATATTTTCAAACAAATGCAAATGACACAATTAACGCAGATTAAAACAATTTTACCTTTTTTCTGACTATCTTTAGAAAGCAAGAATGCTTCAGGAAAAATTAATAGAGGCTTCTAGATCTAAAGCAAACATTCATAATGGACCAGAACATTCTACTGATATTCCAAAACTCAATACAACAGTAAGTAATCCTTAATAACACTGTTTTATTTTCGTTAACAGGTTAGTGGTATGGGGTTTGTTCTGACTGTATACATTACAGTAGTAATGAATCTGGAGAAGGTAGGTGTCTTTCAGTCTTGGAGATTTTCTGCAGCAGTAGTTCTATGCAATTGCATTTTGAGAGAAAGAGGGCCTGTTCTTTTTTTTTTTT
>VWYO01004597.1:51969-67634 GCA_013400275.1 Rhadina sibilatrix
TGCATTTGTTTTTGGAAAAAAAGGGGGCCTTTTTTTTTTTTTTTTTTTTTTTTTTTTTTTTTTTTTTTTCTTTCTTTTTTTTTTTTTTTAAGCAGTAAGTAATAATGTATAGTGAAATTCTGAGGTCACAAATTGTGGCCAACATTCTATACAAATCCAAATAACATACAGCAAGCTTCTGTTGGATAAAAGCTTGATTTTCTTTTTTTGCAGTTCATACAACAGACACAAAGGCAGAAAAGTAGAGCACATAAAAGTACTCGCTGACAGAACATTCTCTCCTTTCTTTTGTATTGATGGAAACAAATTCTGAATTTAGTATAAAGGATAGTTGTAGTGGTCCTTGGAAACCTCAGCAGGCATCTCCACCAACTAAATAATATTTTCAAAAGGCAGTTCAAGATTTAACTCTCCTCTCATTTTAAATGCTAGCATGAAAGTCAAGCGATGCATTTATTTTGTATTTCAGATCGGACCTGGTCGCCTCGTAACTGTGGAAAGCACACCTCGTCAGCACGGTGGAGGGCCACTGGCTGATACAGACCAGGCTCCTGGAAAGTCCTCTGTTTGTAAAGGAGCCTTGAAAAAGATCAAAAGAGATAAAACATTGGACTCAGTCAAGAACAAATCGGTACCTGTAGACTAGATGCTGTTCCAAAAAGTGCTATATTAATATGTAGTTACCTATATGTAGATACAAGATAAAATCTGTTTTTAATTATTTGAAAAATTGTTTAGAACATCATAAAATTATATTTTCCCTTTATTAATATAATGTGGGGATGTTTTATTAATAAAGTCCCCTGTACAGTATGGTACAAAGGTATGTTAGTCTAGTAACTTGGTGTGCTAATATCCACTGTCAGCAGGTCCACTGTTTCCATTTCCATCTTTTGCTGGTATATTCCATACATTGCAGTTTAAGCATCTCATTGAGCAAGGTGATAAATCTTCACAAATACATTCTATTCTTCATTTTCCTGAATACCATACCCACATAGTTTTTGTCCAAGCCCATTTTGTTTCTTGAATTGCCACTTTAAGCATCAGGACTTCTGACATCCCAGTTTTCATCTAAACACTCACTAAGGAGCTTGTTTGTGCCAACATGTTCTCCCAGCTTGTTGGAGACACCTGCTGGAATGTCCTTCTCCATTTGGGTTGCTCACAGCTCTTTAACTGATCTTACTAATCTAATAATTGTTGGGCTATTCCTGTTGTTTCCGAAAAGAACTCATCTTCTTCCACCTTGGCACCTCTAGAATGCCTATGCAAACTGGTGAGCAGCAGACTTTTGTGTAGATGACTCGATTTCTGAGCTATTTTCTTTTTTAATTTGGTCAATGCCAGAATTCTGTGTTACAATAGCGCAAGATTCCCCCAGGCTCTGCATTTTAAAACCAGTTGCTATCCAGTGCTATGGCATAAATTTCTGTGACATTGCTTTTATGCAGTGACATGCAAGCTGACACTTAGTCTGTATTTTTTGCCTGTCAGCAACATCTTGAGAAAAGCACAAACTTTTGTTTTTTAACTGCCAGCTTGAAAAAAAGGAAATAAATTTGAGCTACACATATTCCAACTACTTTTTTTTTTTTTACTTCATGAAAGAGGGCTGGGATAGATGTGAGTATAAGTGTATCTTAAAAATGTTTGCCACATAACAAGACAAACATAGCAGTGGTGGCATTAGAAATAAAGGCAAATAGATTTGTTTCACTACATTCTAAGGACCCTAAGAAAAGAATTAAATAAAATAAAACATACATATGAAGAATGGTATTTGAAGTTTAGAAAAATCTCTACATGTGTGTTTTCGAAAGACCAGAAGGTTTTTTCTTATGGGCAGGTCTGTTAAACCCTTGTTGAGTAAGAAAGTCATCATATTGTAGACTAGGAAAGTCATCTAGTACTTAAAGCTAGAGAAATTAAATTGAGCTGTGCTAATTTAATTTAACTTTTTATGGTGACCCTTTGCCGACTGATAATTTTTAACTATAATCTAATTTCATTATAACATTTTCCCAAAACTATCTGTATAAAGTTTGTTTTATTAAACTAGCCTGATTGTGTATTTCTTGCCCGCCTACAAGAAAGGTTAGCCCAAAGTATATAAAGATTCTCTAATTTAAGTCCTCTGTGTCAATTAGTCTTGCTCAGTTTTTATGTTTATATTTATCTGACAGCTCTGCAGCAGCCTTGCTGCTTTATTTCTGGTTTAGAGAATGTATGGTCTGTTGTCTCTTCACGATTAAAACCAAACAATACATATTTTACTAGGAGGCCAAAGACTGTGATGTTTGGAGGGGTTGTTACATGCTTTTTTACATGCACATATGTGAATGTGTAGGTGACTCATTACTACTGGCAGCAAGGCAAAGGCCCACTAAAAAAAATGTAGAAGACTTATGTAAGTTCTTCCAATTTCTGAGCAAAAGCTACATCAATATACTGTAGCCAAGGTATGGATAAAGAACCTTTAACTGAAAATCAGTTTTGCTTATGCTGAAACTTTAAATCAGGCACAAAGTGAGCACCACAATATTCTCCCACAATTGTATTGTTTATGCTACAGACACCCTGACTGCAAATGAGCAGCTGCAAATGCAAATGCTCTTGTTAATTAATGAGCAATAATGTTAATTAATAATGACTGGAGAATGAAGAGGACAATTTCCCCAAATATTTACATTTATTCTTCATAAACCAATACTAACACAAGGCTCACAGCAGCACAAACAGCATTTGATTTTGCCAGCCAGCCGTGGCCTATAGTTTGGCTGTTGCAGGGGGCAACAATACAACATCAAGAAACCAGGCTTGCTGTCCCTGCTGTAACCCAGGGATGGAAAGAGAGGGGCAAGATCATCCCATTCACTGTTAATCCCTCATGCTGACATCCCAGGATTAGTCAGCTGTCACTTTCCACAGCTCTCACAGATCTACACCATAGCATGTCCATCTGGAATTTGTTCTACTACTGCGTTCCTGGGGTTCATAATTACCTGCCCCTTTGGCAGACACCGCAGGGTGACCATGGCAATTGATTGTTTCTGGAAACAATTATGGTGGATGCTAAACACTTTTGTGTCTTATAGAAAACTAATTAAAACAGACTTATTACCTGAAGAAGGATGAAGCTTTTAAAACTGCATAGGCAGGTTGCTCTGGCATTCAATTAAAAAACCCCTAATAGAGGAAACAATCCTTTTAAATGTTATTATACTTTGACACTTCTTTAGTTGATTAACATAGGTGAACTAGGGGCTTTTTTATATGATTTATGCCAGTTAAAATTTGTTTTAAATGCAATCAGTACACAGCTTTATAAACTGGATATTGCTGGGGCAGTTTAGATGATGGCTCTCAAACTGCTGCTCATCATAATATATCAATTCCTGAAGTTGCTGTGTTTAGGTGTGTAATAACTCCATTTGCTCAAAAATATCATTTCTACCAGAACCTTAAAGTGATGTTCATGGGTCAGAAAAATCTCTCACTACTTTTGTACCCTCTCCAGAAAACTGTAGGAGACATATTTTAGAAGATGCAGTTCAGTATTGTGTTTACCTAAATGAACATTTGCAAATCTGTGAGACTAGTTGGATATTTTATAAACTATATATGAACTAGACATTATGTGGGATGGATTTCTTGTTATTTATGAAGGTTTATATGCTGTAACAGCATGAGTACTATTTCCTAAAATCATTAAAACCACCTGTAATCTCATAAAAAGCTGAAACACAACAGGGACTGAACAAGCTGCATTGCCCAAGGAGTAAAGCAGAGAACAGTCAGCATTTTTCAGGTTTTTTATGCCCAGAAGAATTGGAACAAGTAGGCAGTTAATCTCCTTGAATTATTTTATTCATGCTCAATGGTTTATACTGAGAGCAGTAGTCAAGTCAGTCTCTCCCTCTTTTGAACCACTTGGTGCGTGGGTCCCATCCCAGCTGCTATGACAGGGATGGACTGCATCACCTTTTTGCAGTCTTGTGTAAAGCACTGTTCTTCATGTCATATAGTAGTGGCTTATCAAAAAAAAAGTTAATAGACAAGTAAACCATTGCTATTCAGACCTTGCTGCTTAGAAAAATACTTTAATTAATCCATAGCTTAGACTAAGCAATGTTAAAATACAAAGTCTAGATTGCACAGGACATTACAATGAGCATAATCCTTCCCTTTAGCTTAGTGTTTCACTTCTGGGGTTTTTTTCAGTTCTTAAAGTTAATAATATGTGCAAGATGTATAAAATACATTTGTTTACATTTTTGCCGTTGCATAATGTATAAAAAAATATATTGACTTTCCATCAAAATTAACTTTTAAAAAGAGAATTATTGAAAAGACAAGACTCTACAAAAACATGACCCATGCATACTTTGAAGTCTATGTGGGGAAACAAAGGTGAACTGAGAACATATTCATGCATGCAGTGGGGAAAAGGCAAGCTTGGTTGACTGCACGATAGGAAAGCAAAAGTGATAGTATGGGGGTTCATGTACTTATCAGTTTAGGAGTGATTAAGTACTTTATACAAAAAGAAAAGAAAAAAGAAAGATTGAACCATGCCAAAGAATTTATCCAAACATCTACAATATATATTGTGATTTTGTGCTCTTTCATTTTGATGTTGCCTTAAGTACTTTCTTAAGTATTTTCTCCCCTTTTGGCCTAAAATGGATTGCTGAAAGCAGATCCTGCAAGATTATGAAAGGCAGGTAGTTATTGTCCAAGCAATATGTTAGAAATGCCATGATTAAATAATCTTCGTGTTCATTCTGAGAAACTGAATCATCTGACAGGGTACATCAGAAAAAAACCTCTTGCTGAGGAGGAGGCAACAGATCTAGGACTGATAAGGAAGGTGTGAAGTCACCTACATGATCTCAGTTCAGACTCAAACCCGATCATGATGACCAGAACCTGTCACAATTTAGTGATTCACAGTGACCAGGACATTACATTATGTGTCAGTAGTTTTAGTAGGAAGAACAGGGCTCAAATTGTCAGGGATTTGAGCTTCCCTTCTGTAGAATGATTCCCCAAAGCTCAGACTAGACTCCTAGAACCAGGAAACTTTCAGTATTGTAATTACTTTATTAATGTATTGCCATTTATATGCACACAGTGATAAACAGAGAATGCAGCATCCTTTTCCACCCACTTCCACATGCATACCCAGCATTTTTTACACTTTGTTAAATATGGAAATATAGTAGTACCCTCACTACACTACTAATGTCTCATGTATTGTGAAAGTAACTACCATTGAAAGATGCACACTTTTCACAAATAGAGACAGAAAACCGGAAATTAGTATATTGAGTTGTCTAAACAATAAAGGGTGAGGATGGAGCATTGGTTCAGTTTTATGTTAGTACCATATCTTATAGTTACCTTCTAAAGATCTGTGTGAGTATGTGGAAGAATATTTGGGAGATGTTAATTGTCTTCTACCCATTCCATGGGACCTTGAGAGCACACAGTCTACATACATATCCCAGAAGTTCTGGGCTAAATCATTGAAGAGTTCATTGTGCTTGGGCTTAGGGGATTCCTTTAGGAACATCATGAAGTCCCAGAGAGCAATGACTGTATCTGCTACCTTGAGTTTCTTCATTTCCACCAGCCCATGGGATGATACCTCCCAGCACTGATGGTCAATCTCACGCAGGCTTGGAGGAGTTTCTTTTTGATATTCTAGATGGGCATCAACCAAATTCACTATCAATATACAGCCCAGCTGAAGATACCACCATTGTTTCCATACAAATTCCATCCTTCAAGAAGAGACCTGAAAAGAAGTGTATAAAAGCACAGTGATTCTGACATTATATAGTTCACTGTCACATAAGTTGGCATGGATATAACCCAAGAGATAATTTATACACACATTCAGAAAAAATACTTTTTTCCAAACCATAGAATAAATACCAGTCAATGAACCCTAATGCTGGAAGCTAGGTTTGCACCTAGAAATTGTTAATGCCATTTAGAACATGAAAATCCAAAGCAACAAGTTTGAAGTCACCGTAGTCAATGTCAGAACTGCTCCTTGAGACCAATACTTCTTCCCTTAACCTCCTGTGCTTGGATTGTCAGTAAAATCAGGTTAATAGCAGAGGCTTGAAGAGTCCCAGTGATATGCTATTTTAAGTTACTGCAAACAAATAACAATTATAAACAGCCAGTCTTTCATGGAAAGTCTGACTCAGAAGGATGGTAATGAAGAAATGGTAAATCACACTGTATGTACACTGTATTGGGTGAGTGTAGGCATGTTATGAACTCACTCAGCAGCTCTTGCAAGACTGGAAGAGGGAAAGTTCCTTTCTGGCTTATATTAGAAAATTAAGTAAGATTTTGGTCTTATTTGGCATTATTATTTCTAGTATATATGCAAAACAGAGAAACTATCTGGAGAATTGGAGATGGAAAGAGCAGTAACACAGGAGGCATAATGAGAACTTCAAATGCTACAGAATATGTATTTGTTACTATACACAGATTCCCCCTGGGAAAAATGTAGTCTTCCTATGATGTGTATTCCATATCCTTGAATCAATTTTACACAGAACAGCATTAAAACACCTGAATTTATTTTTTTTTTTATCAGCCCTTTCTATCAAGATAAAGTGCAGTGGAACAGGAGAATAAACATAAAGAGGAAACCAATCAAACAAAAAAAGACAAGCATAGGAATAAGTCTGAAGAAAAAGAAGACAGTCAAAACTTTCAGACAGTGCCCCTTATTTTGGTATCCTAAATCAATTCCATTTCAAGTATTTGGTGCCATGCTTATTCCCACAGTTTCCAATTCAGAATGTAAAATATAATCATGAAAATTATGTGAGGCTTTGTACAGAAAAAAGGGGGGGGAAAGTAACATTTTGGGCAGCTCTGCAAATTTTACTGGGAATTAAGCCAGAACTGCAAGTGTGCTCTTCCATTCAAAATATCTCTGGGTACTGACAATATTAAAAGTTAGTCTGTGATATCTTCTAAGTGCTAACACACTGATATCCTTTCTGCAACTCCTAGTGATGCAATTAAGGAGAGAATAATCCATAGATGATACAACATTTATGTGGAATGTCTAAGAATATAGACTTGGGGTGACACCATGGAGTTCACAGTCACACCAACCTGGGCCAGGAACCAGGACAGCTTGAAATAGGCCTTTTTGCTGTGGCCTCAGGGTTCTGGGATGACTTTGAGTATGTAATCAAACTGCTACAGCTACCTGAGGTCCCTAATCATGTATTCCTTTACTTCAGCTTCAGAACCCAAGGAACTGAGCCAGACAGATACCCTCTAACCTACCTCCTTCCTAAAAGCCCAGGTCAGCTACATTTCAGCAGGCAGCAGGAATACCTGCCTCAGCATCCTGAGAGATTATCAATATGCAATAGTTTCTCTTCTTTGGGTTCTTAGAAAACTGGTTCCAGAAACAAGTAGGGATGGAAATGCTTCTCTTCTCACTTCCACTTCACTAGGCACCAGCATTCAGAGAAAAGACACATGGGCAATTTCCTACAGGTAGGAAAACATCAGCCAGGAAACCACCACCATTTTGAGTTGTTCTGACTTCATGTTTTAATCCAATTAAAAACTGAAATGCTAAAGGCCCATTTGAACAGCAAAACAGGAGCAGAGAACACAACAAACCTCAGAGACTTTGAACTAGTAACTCCTACTATTCACTACAAGAAAGAATTACAAAGGCAGTAACTAAAGAGCCACAGCAGAAGCTGTACTTACAGTATTTAAGCGAGGAGATGGAAAACAGTAGGGTTGAAAAACAGAAGTCAGCCACTTGGAGAAAAAGAAAGACATTAATGAGAGGGCTGCAAGTGTCTGGCAGCTGCTGGATGCTCCGAGGATGCCGAGGTTACAGTGCACAGGGACGACTCTGGCACTGGCAAAGCAGCAGCAGCAGCAGCTGAACTCAGGTTGCTGGAAGGGTGGAGGGAGCTGTGGCAGCCCCACCTCTCTGTGCAGCAGCACCCAGTGTCAGCCCAGCCTGGGCTGGGGCCTCACCTGGAGAGACTGCCTTCGGGGGTGGGGGTGTCTCGGATGAGGGAAGAGGAGGGGCAGAGGGCTGGCAGAGGGAGGAAAACACAATGGATAGCAAATCTTTCTCCTAATCAGGAACATGAACACTCTCATTTAATAAACTCCCATTAATAAACCTGGGTTTCCATGCATGTTCCTGTTTGCCCACCAAAGCATGCAGGGGTAATGTTCAAAGTGATGAAAAAGAACAAGTATGTGGTAAAATTGGGTCTGTTAGGATTTCACAACATGCTTTGGTGGATTTCAACACCAGGAAAAGTCAGTCAGTTTTTTTTTCAAGTAGAAATGTAGTAATTTCTGTCTAAAAACCAATATATACAATGCATAAGAACAAATACAAATCTGCTCTGACAGTGTTCACAATTATTGTGCATCTTCTGGAGGCCTTATCAACTAAGCTATGTCAACACTGTTTCAAAATCTTGCTTCAAAAAGCCATGTTTGAACCTACACAACTAAATAGAAGGAAATATCTGGAAGACTGGAATATAGTTAGCTTATCTCTGAACTCATTGTATCATTGAAAGCAGCTAATGCTCTATTAGATGTAATTATTCCTTGAAATTCTAAGTCAGGGTTCATAAAAAATAAGTTAAAGCATTAGAAAGACTTCACAAGGAACCACCTTTAAGTGAGCTCCTTTGCATCACTAATAAAAAACAGCATTCAGTAAGTTTTCAAGTTAATTTTTTTCCCCTTTTTGTTTGCTTTACGCACTATGGAATTTATTAGTGTTGTCAACCTCACAGTGAAACTGCCAAAATTTCAAAGGCATTTGAAGGCCTGTGGGTAGTTCCACAGATGCTTGGCTGTGGCATCAATCCCTTCTCATTTCATTCCCGCTTAAAACATCTAGATGTAGTAGCACAGGATACTGGTGCAAACACAGTGATTTCCTTCTACTCCAACAGCCACTGAAGGCAGTCTTTGATCATATTTCTTCATCCTACAGATTTATTTTTATCATTTTTTGTCCTCTTTTTCTTTTTCTAGTTTAAATTATCATTTTTAATCTTAAAACAAGGTACTCACAGAACACGCCTATAGAAATCAAAATGCTAAGGAACAGATTTTTGTTGGGAAAATCCTTTCAAATAAAAATACCTCTTTTTAAAGTGCCACCTTGTCAACAATGTTCTCTCAGGAATCTACATGAAAATTCATCAATAATATCTAAAAAAAAATCATATCTCTAAGAGAAAAAGGTCCTGAAGGCTGATTTCTATATTTTATTTTTCTTTCTGGTGTTATCCACTTTGTCAGTCATGTCAGTCAGATGATACTGAGGTATCATCACTGCTTGTAGAATGCCACTTAAAACAAGGATGAACCCATGAATTCAAGCTGGCAGAGATCAAAATCATTGGCAACTAATAATCCTGTGAAATGTTACATGAAATTTGTAGGATGGAAGTCATCATGAAGATAGTCACTGATCATGTTTATTAACTTAGTCATTAAAATTTCTATTTCAGAACAAGAAAAGTCAAGGAAAGTCAAAAAAATAATAAATCTGTGATCATCTTTATAAAATCTAACATACCTGAAAGCTGTGTAAAAGCTTGGGCTGAAAGGGAAAGTCCTTAAAGCAGAGAACCTGTACACATACTTTGGAAAGATTTTTTTGAGCTAATAACTAAATATAAGTGGGATTTAGAGAAAAATTGTGTTGTGTTCTTAATTCTTCAGGGCTTCCAAAAGAATTCTGAAGCTGCAGCATACGCTACATATAAACCCAAGGACTCCAGCACAGCTGCTCGACACTGAGTTTTATTAGATGGCTCATATGGCTCATAGTAGAAGTGTCTATTTCTGTGATTTTTAATTTTTTAGTTGATAGCTGAATCAGGGCAAAATAAAATGTTTCCCTCAAAATTCTTCCGACGTTAGTACCTTCCCATAGCACGTGTTTTAAACTGTTGTACTTCCACTTATTCCTTCTATTATGGCAGCTGAGGTGCTTCTATCTAGTGGGACTTTATTGTACTGAGGAGTGTATCCCTGGTATAAGTAAGGTATACAATCCTGGGTATTGGTTAAATCTCTTTATCTTTTTCCATAAAACTGTAAATTTAATACATCAGTATTGTACAATATTTGGACCTTGGGTATGTTGGTGAAGTTATTGCTCTCAATTAGAAAGACAATTACGCCAACTTCTCAGTTGTGTGCATGTTCAGAAACACAAGGAAAGAAAAACTGACTTTCATTTTTTGATTATTTCAACTCTACTTCAAATAAACCTATTGCTAAAAGATTTCAGCTTAATTTCTACATATTTCCATCTAAATTAGTTCTTTTCTAGACTGAGAAAAACACCACATATAGCACAAATTTCAAAAAACTGCTTGTGGAAGTTTTAAAATTGTTTGGGGAAGAGATTTTATGGCTTCTTCTTGTTAAAGTTGATGACAGTACACTACTTAGTAATTTATACCATGATAGAAAAGAAAGGGGGGTAAAACTGTGTTTTGAGGTAGCTCTAACCTTGTGATTTTCAAGCAATCATATACAAATACATGAAGTACACAGTAAGAATAAAAGGGAAAGAACTGAAGTATTATTTATCACGAAACTCAGAACATGCATTGACTATGTATAAATCTGCTTGGAAACCTTTAAAATGCTACCAGACTTTTGTGACTGAATTATATATATCTCTGTGACATAGGTACAACTTGTACATAAACAGGACTGATTCACTGAGGATAAAGAATTGAGTCACCCCTCTGCATCACTTATTAACAGCTCCTGAAGTAAAAAAAATAACAGAGTGATGTTCTGCCAACAGGCTTGACAGTGAAGTGCTCACAGCCCTGTTACTGAAGATCAATTATGAGACACTCAATGCAAACAGGAAAGGTGATTGAATCAGTCCTGCCCTGGCAAACAGAGTCTCTTCAGGAGATACATTTTTGAAGTCAGGTATTTGGACAATGAAACATCTAAATACCCTCAAACTTCAGAGTGTTAAATGATTCTGTTTCAGTAATTCTTAGCATCATGTATGTGTGATAAGACACCTAATGTTATAAAAGGTTCCAGAAAATGCACAATGCCACATTTCAAATTAATTGTTGCTTAATTCACTGCTGGTATGAGCTTGTTGGCATAAACTTGCTCTCTGTTGAAACAAATATAGTGTTATGTGAATAAATTTAACACCTTCAACCCACAACATATAGGAGATCAGCCTTTCTTTATTTCTGGTTTTTGAGGAAAAGTTGTGGATTGATTACATGAGATGGCTTAACACTGGTTAGTAGTTCTGCTGGCATCTCTGGGCCAGTCTACACATTAACATGTTAACCTCCTGCTGTGTGTTAAGGAAGTGCAGCACACTGAATTTAAGTGGACCAGCTTCAGACCAGGCTGCTTTTAACAGTTGAAGGACTAAATTCAAACACGATGTACCACAAAAGCAGAGCATGGCACAAAACCAGGTTGTAATTTGATACATATTTGTACTGGCATCCAGGGAGGGCTCTGGGCCTGCGACTTGATCCTCGAAGAACTAACTACAACTTACCTGTGCTTTTTTCATCTCACTTAAAAAGTTCTTTTGCTTATTTCCTTCTTTCTATTCTTTTCTATAGAATGCTGACATCATATGCTTTACTAGAGTCACAGTAACACAATCTAACTGTTGCATTCGTAAAGACTTCTGAACCTTGCCTACTATTCAGAGAAAACTGACAGGTCCTTCCCATATTATTCATGATAAATCTGAACAAAATGTTCTGCTGTTTGTACTATGAATTGGCATGGTAACACAGAACAGGAAGATCCTCCTGCATGACAGGCCCTAGTTCCCTGCCACTACAAAAAAAAAAAAAAGCTCTGTTACATAATCACCTCATACATTTATCAAGTGCCATATTAAAAATAGAAATATTTTTGTTCCCACTAATTCCATGGAAAAGCAGTTTCATTACTCAATTGCAGTAATGACTAGAAACCATTATTCTGGTTTCCTGATATATTTATTACTGAAAAGTACATATCTGTTTGTTCTTGTGTCTTTCCCCTTCATTTAAATGGTTTTCATCCTTCATGTTTACTTTCCTGGTATATTTATAGGCAGCACTTGTGTATCCTCTCTGGTTTTGTTTTATTGCAGTAAACAAGCTGAGCCATCCTAAGATCTGTTCTTTTGAAAGGCTCTCAAGGTCTCTGGTGATTAACCTGGCTTTCCTCTAGCCTTCTGTTAGTTCAACCTTAGCTCAGCTATAGAACAATTGATTAGGTTTTCACAGTACACCAAATGAGATTTTTACCAGGGCCTTACACAATGACATGAATACCTCCCTACATTAAATGAAATCCATCACCTGAAATACTCCCTTGCAGTGGTTTAATCCCAGCCAGCAACTAAGCACCATGCAGCTGCTGCCTCACTCCCTCACCAGCAGGATGGGGGAAAGAATTGAAAGTGTAAAAGTGAGAGATCTTGTGGGTTAAGATACAGACAGTTTAACAGGGAAAGCAAAAGCCGTGCAGCAAACAAAGCAAAACAAGGAATTCACTCACAAATTCTCATGGACAGGCTGGTGTTCAGCCATTTCCAGAAAAGCTGGGCCCCATCATACGTAACAGTGACTTGGGAAGACAAACACTATGACTTCGAACTGTTCTCCCTTCCTTCTTCTTTCCCTGGCTTTTTTCACTGATCATGATGCCACACAGTATGGGATATGCTTTGGTCAGTTGGGGCCAGCTGTCCTGGCTGTGTCCCTTCTCCGTTTCCCATGAACTCAGAGCCCACTCACTGAGGGGGTGAGAAAAGGTCTTGGCTCCATGCAAGCCCTGCTCAGCAATAACTAAAACATTTCCTGCATTATCAACACTCTCCTTAGCACAACATTCTAGTCACTGTGAAAAAAGATTACCCCAGGTAAAAGTAGCACATTTCTGTATTTACGGAGATTCCTAAGTATCTCATTTCCAAATTTCATGAGCATGCTCTTACTGATTTAATCAGGACTACTACAAAAAATATCAAATAAGACCATCCTAAAACAAACCCTTTAAGCCTGACATCTTTCTTTTCAATCTTATTTGTGGCTATCTCATTTTGCAGTTTTTCTCCTAACCTCAATATGTTCATTCTCAGGTGGTACCATATCTAATATTTTTGGGAATTAAATCAGCAAATTTTAGTTTTTCCAAATTTTACAGTGAGCCTGAGACCAGGTTTCAGGGTCTGTGGTTGGCCGGGTCACTTTTCTTCTTCTCAAAGATAAGCAGTTACAGTCCAAGTTCAGCTGACCTAACTTCAAAGACTTAGAGAGACACGTGGACATTGCAGGGAGCTGTTCATGACATGGTTTGACCTCTGGAGACATCCCAGTATAGGAGTCTCAGCCTGCATGCCCTCAGTGAAATGCCCCAAGAACACTGCCAGGCCCACATTTGCTGCTTTCCAGTCACGACTGATTCTTAACTATCAGGTCAAAACACCTTCCACTAGATTTTACACATTACCTGCTTCAGGATTGTAGATGTGGTCCCCATGATCTGAAAGCACAAAATGGGAATTCTGATATTTTGCTGTGGTAAGAATTTCTGTTCTGCCATTCACATGAACTTAAATGTTCTGCATTTAGAATGTATAAGGCATACCACTGTTTTCTAATTTTTTTTAATTAATTCATTATGTAGCAGATAATATGCATTGCTAAATTTATTTTTAGTATTAAATTACTGTAAATGGTAGTGATTCTCCTCATGCAGCTAACAGGTGCAATCATGAATGTAAAAGCTTGTGGAAAACCTGTAAGAAGGAACAGAAAAATATTTACTTTTTGATGAGGATTAGTGCCTTAAAAAAACCACAAAAAACTAAAAACACGCTCATATTGTCTAAGAAATATTTATCCACAAAATAGAGGTTAATGAAAGAACTTGGGGGTGATTTTTCTCCTCTGCTCTGCTCTCGTGAGACTCCACCTGGAACACTGTGTGCAGTTCTGGTGCCCCCAACACAAGAAGGACATTGAGCTGTTGAAGCAAGCCCAGAGGAGGCCATGGAGTTGCCAAGGGGACTGGAGCATCTCCCCTTTTGAAGACAGGCCAGGAAAAATTGGGCTGTTTGGCCTGGAGACAATTGTGTTGAGACTTGCCATGGTCTAGTTGAGGTGTTAGAGCATGGGTTGGACTTGACGATCTTGAAGGTCTCTTCCAACCTAAAATTCTGTGATTCTGTGATTCACAGTAACCTTCAAGTATATGGAGTGGCCATAGAGGGAAGCAGTGGAGGGATTTATCCAGAACTGTAGTGATAGTACAAAGGACAATAGGTTCAAACCAAAAGAGGGAATATCTAGGTTAGACACACAAAATGTTCTTTTCTATGAGGGTGGTGAGGCACAAGTTGCCCAGAGAAGCTGTGGATGCCCCATCCCTGGAAGTGTTCAAGGCCAGGTTGACAAGGGCTTTGGAGCAACCTGATCTAATGGAAGGCGTCCCTGCACATGACAGGGGGATTGGAACTGGATGATCTTTAAGGTCCCTTCCAATACAAACGACTCAATGATTCTACGATTTTTTTTTCACCAATTTTACTCATCAGACCTTACTGACATCACAATTTACAAAATAATTTCTTATTCATGACCATTTAAAAAATGCAACGCATTTTAAGCCTTATTAACGCCATGTATTTTTAACTGTCATACTTACCCTGAAAATGAGCATAATTTAAAGATCAGGTCTCAATTCCTTGAGGGAGAGCACACCAGCAATACGACCAACAGCTTTTAAAGGGTCCAACTGCATGAGGACAGCCAACCTCAGATGCTGTGGAGCCAGCACACGGGTTCCGAGGAGAATGCTGCTGGAGAGCGCTGCTGTTAACCAAAATCTGACCGCTCCTGCACCTGGGGCTCTCCCCTCAGGCACTCCTGTTGCTGCCAATTTAGGGACTCTGTAAACACGGAAATAGCCAGGTTTCTAAACCTCTCCTTTTTAAAGGAGACATTGTTTATTCTGTACAGGGCGCGAGGTGGAAGTTTTCCAGAAATCAAGATACCAGTTCTCAAAACTTTACACTCTATGTACATTTTAGCAAGCAAAGAAGTCACAGTTTATTGGTTACAAGTTATCTAGTTACTAACTAGTATCCTATCTTCTGTTGCTTCAATTATTATTTCCTTTCCTACACTAATTAGTCCACATGCTCAGTCTTCTTCTGATTTGATGTACTGGTGGTCGCCACCTCCCACTGCCGGATTCCAAAGGCCGTGAACTGGCACCAACCCCTCGCATTACAAAAGGCACGGCGACCTGCGGCGCCAGCCAAGGGACAAGAGACACAGCAGGTGACAGGAGATAGCCAGTGACACTGCAGGAGCCGAGAACTCAACAAGAACGTGCGATAAAAGCCCAGGGGTTCCTTTGCCCTGGGTCCCTCCTTTGAGGTTACAAGACCTGCTTCAGTGGTGAGACAGGAGCCGGTTACACAGCCCCCTTCTCATCCTCTGTAACTCTCTGGACGATTTGTTAACTCCTTCTGGCTTTGGGGATATGGGCGTCGCTGCCGCCTCTCGGCCCGAGGCGCGGGCCGGCCGCGTCCCGGGCTC
>VWYO01004600.1:0-13774 GCA_013400275.1 Rhadina sibilatrix
TGGGCAGGCATTTCTGCTCCAGTGCAACCCCTGGGCAGGCATTTCTTCTCCCAGCTGCTGTCAGGCACTGCTCACAGACAAGGAGAGCTGAACCCTGTTTGCTCAGCACGTCTGGTGCTGCTTGCCAGGGGTTTTAGGGGGTGGGCAAAGGGGGAACCCCTGGGAGCTGCTGGTGGGAGCAGTGAGGGGCTCAGCAGGATGAACCCACCTCCAGGATGAAGGGCAGCACGGGGATGAAGGTGCTGGTGCTCTGGGCCAGCAGGGTCAGGGCACGGATGCAGTGCATGCGCAGGGGGTAGAACCGAGGCGTGGGCACCAGCCTGGGCAGGGAAAAGGAAGGAAAGGAAAAATAAATAAATACAAATAAATGGTATTGGGCCAGACTCATAGAGGAACTGCTTTCCCACCCTGCTGAAGGGATCTGCACAGCAACCTGGGCTGCTGAAGGCATCCCACAGCTGGCAGGGATGAAAATAAAATAAAATAAAACTCCTGCAGGGGGAGGGAGGAAGAGCCCTGACTGATTTTCACCCATATTTCAAATAATTAAGGTAATTAAGACAACAGCTGAGCCAACTCCCTGAGCTTCCCCAGGAGCAGGGAGAGAATGGAGAGCAACCCCTAAACCCCCCTTCTGTCCCACTCTCAAGCCCCTCACTCAGTGACCTGCACTTGAAGTCATGGAAGACTCCAGCATTAAAAATTTGATGTTTTAAAACCACAGCTCAGAGGTGACAGACCCAAGCTGATAAATGAACCCCTCCCTCCCCAAAGGACTTGCTGAGCAATCCAGGAGAGCCCACAAAATAAAAACGTTTGACCAGGCACCATAAATCAGCTGCATCCCCCTTCCAAATAGTGAAATAATTATCACTGGACCCATTCCAGAAATAAATCTGCTTTGCACCCCTGCTCTGGCACCTCTGGAGATGACGAAAGCCATTCTCAGGAATTAATTGATCGAGGAATAAAGCTGTTAAGTGTATGGATTTACTGTAAACCAAAGCCATTCATTTCAGAGTGCTCCACATCCCGGGGCTGCATGCACAGGGAATGCCAAACACAGCTGGGAGCAGCTCTGCTCAGGGAGCTCCAGCTGCCCAGTGCCCCCAAAGCGACTGCTGTCCCCTCCCTGGAGAGTCCCCAGAGCCTTCCCATCCCTTGGAACGGCTCCTGTCCTTCTCAAGGCTTGGTTTGATTTGGCACAGCCCACCCTGTCACAGCCCTGGTGACAGAGGGGACAGGGACATCTCCTCTCAGCAGCAGCCTCTGCTCCAGGTCACCCAGGCCCTGCTCAGGGACAACCAGGCTGGCCCTGCTTCCTTCCCTGCACCTGCTGAGAGGCTGCAATGCCACAGGCACCAAAAGCCCTCCTTTAACCACTGCACAATCAGGGCACAAATCCCAGCAGACAAGGCCAGGGAAAGTTATGGGAAAAAAGGGGACTCCAGAACAGGAGCTCCTGCTGCTAAAAACAACCACCAGCGTGGAGAGGGGCCAGCACAGGGACTGAAAGCAGCTCAGGGAGGATGCAGCAGGTCCCAGGGACACGGGGACACTGTCCTTGTGCTGGAGCCAGGCGCCACCTCCCGGCACAGGGGACAGCAGGGACCTGGATCCTCCTGCCATCCCTCCATCCCTTCTTCCATCCATCCATCCATCCATCCATCCATCCATCCATCCATCCATCCATCCATCCATCACTCCNCCATCCCATCCATCCCATCCATCCCTTCTTCCTTCCCTTCATCCCTCCATCTCCCATCCCTCCCTCCCTCCATCCTGGGGACCAACCCCACAGCACAGGGGGGGCTGCAGAGCTCACAGTGCCCTGTCCCACAGAGCCACAGCACCCCCTTTACACCCCCTGCCCACCCTTTACACCCCAGCAGCAGCCTGGCTCAGGGTGGAGGCCAGGGGGATCTGATTCTGTTTTCCCAGGGCTGGAATCACAGAAACACGGAATGGTTTGGGTTGAAAGGGACTCAAAGCTCATCCAGTGCCAAAGGCAGGGGCACCTTCCACTATCCCAGGTGCTCTAAGTCCTGCCCAGCCTGGCCTTGGACACTTCCAGGGATGGGACAGCCACAGCGTCTCTGGGAAATACAGGGAAATCCATTCCAGGGCCTCAGCAACCTTAAGAGGAGGAGTTTTTTCCTGGTATCTTATCTGAAGCCACCCCCCTCTCTCTGTTTGAAGCCATTCCCCGTGTCCTGTCCCTCCATCCTTTGGAAATCCTCTCTCCATCTTTTTTGTAGCTACATCAGGTCCTGAAAGGCCACAGTGAGGTCACCCCAAACTCCTCTGTGGGGGTTCCCAAACCTCCAAAGCCTCGCCAGGCAGCAGCTGCAGCTCATGTCAAGCTGCTAAAAAACCTGCTGAGCCTCTCCTGGACCCCAGAGCCCTGATTTCTCTGCTGGACAGGTAGGAAGCTGCCTGGACCCACCCCCAGGAGCAGTGGGGGATGGCAGGAGGGATGTTTGCATCCTCTTATCTGATCGTTTAAATCTGCTTATCCCCAGCCCCGCTGGGGAGTTTTTCCAGACCTGGGCTTTAAGGCTGAGAATCTGGTTAACAGAGCTAACAGGATTTGGGAGATCACCAGAGATCCCAAAACTCCCTCCATGCTCCTCGTTAACAGCCACCTCAGAGCACAAACACTTCATCCACACCAACTGACACGAGGAGGGAATTCTAAGCAGACACACACCCTGAAAATAACAACTGTGTCCTGCTTCTTCAAATCCCAACAAACAGGCACCAAAAACACAGCCTCTAAATGTATTTACAGAGCTGGAGCTGGGGATTTCCTGAAGCAAGGCAGATCATTTTCCTTGCAGTGACAAGGATAATCTGCCCAGCTTCTTCAGACTGAGACTTTTCTCAGACAAAGAGGAAAGAATAACCCACACCACAACTCTGTCCCCACCTGAATGGCTGCTCACACACACACACCTCAGCCTGGAAAATTTCAATTAAAAGCAGCTTTGAGAGCATTCACGGTTAAATCCCAACCACAGAGCTGTGAAATGACACAATAAAGCAGAGCAAAGAGGATGAGGAGTTCCACTCACTTGATGCAGCCAATAATGACCTGTGTCAAGGGGTAGATGAGGGGCTCCATGACCTCACTGGGGTGGATGGTGCTGAGAACTCGACACCAGAAGTACAGGCAGTGGATGTACTGCCAGTTATAGACTGACTGGAAGTTCTCCTGCAGGAAAGGGAGGGGGGAAAATAAATAAATAAAGGCAGAAAGTTGAAAATGTGGCATTTGGTAGGTGCTCACCCTGCCCAGGGAGGAATAACCACACTGGAGCTGCCATTCCCAGGGCTCACTGGGTACCAGCCAGAGCCTGAAGGAGACAAAGTGAACAAAACCAGTCTGGTGTTGCTCAAGGGTGGCTGCTTTGAGGAGGATGAGTCCCCAGCCTCACAGCAGGCACTGGGATGTGGCCAAGCACAGGGAATCCTGAGCTTATCACGGGAGCAAAGCATCAGCCCAGCACTCTTGGGAAGAACACCACCCAGCACAGCTGCATTTTCTGTAGCTGCAGGGTGCAAGTGGCAGGCAGCAGAGCAGAGAGCAAACCTGCAGCTCTGGCTGCCAGCAAAAGCACTGCAGCAGCCAGCAGTGACAGGTGACAGCAGTGACAGTGACCCAGCCTGGCTCAGCACAGGCCAGGGTGTTGTTTTCAAGCCTCTGGGCAGCAGCTCTTAGTGCCAGGCTGCATAAAAGCCCAGCTGGAGCAGGAGTCCCTGAAGGAAACCCTTCCCAAAAAGTTCTGTAGCTCTGCAGGTATTGCCCAAACCCACAGCAATAGGAGCCTCAGCCCCCACCTTGTGGTTTATTTCCAAGGCCCAGCTCATCCCTTTTGCATGGAAAAGCAGGATGCACAAGTCCTGAGACAGGGACAGAATCCTTGAACTGCTGCCACTGGGCCAAGCCTTGCAGCAGGGACTGAAGCCAAGGCACAGCTGGACGTGGCAGGGCTCTGCCAGCTCTCCCCAGCTGGCTGAGATGCACCAGAGAGCTTTTCTCAGCCTCCCCTGCACAGGGCCAGACGAGCAATCTGCTCTGGTAATCACCTCCCAGCAGCACCCACTGCTCCATTTACACAGGCTCAGTGCTTGCACTGGCACGTTTTGGTGGTGCCACTGCCAGCTGCAGTCCCAGCAGCCTCCCCAGCTGTGAAATCAAGTGGATTTGCTCCTTGTCTGGGCCACAACTGAGGGTGCAAGGAGCCAGTGCAATCCAATTAGGGGATCTGCAGCCCAGACTTCATTTATCTCTGCTTATTTATCCCCGTGTCTGACCAGCCAGGAGATTTAGCTGGGCACCAGCCCTGCCCTGTTTGGGGGCAGCTGAACCATTAATCTGTGGGGTCTGTTTTGCTAAACAGAACTAAATCCAGGATTAGCAATCTGACTCAGATTTCCCAGGTCAGACTGGAGGTGGCTGAAACCAGGGCTGCTCCCCAAAGCTCTGAGCTGCTTTGTGCTGTTAAGTCCCTCAAACAGACTTTGCTGGGGAGCTGCAACACCCCAGGGTGGCTCCTAAGCTGCTTTACCTGCAGGTTTTGTAACAGAGGCTGCAAACAGCAGCCTCAGAGTGCAGAAAGGGTGCCCAGGATGGAAAGTGCAGCACAAACCCTTGCCAAGTGGGCAGAGAAAAGCAACTCCCACCCTGCAGGAGGGTTTGGGTTCAAAGGGACCTTAAAGATCATCCATGGGCAGGGACAGCTTCCACCATCCCAGGCTGCTCTGAGCTCCATCCAACCCAGCCCTGGAGGGATGGGGCAGCCACAGCTTCTCTAGGAAATCCATTCCAGGGCCTCCTGACCCTTACAGAAGAAAGAATTTTCTCCTGATATCCAACCTAACCCTCCTGGCATGAGGGGCTCCATGACCTCACTGGGGTGGATGGTGCTGAGAACTCGACACCAGAAGTACAGGCAGTGGATGTACTGCCAGACTGACTGGAAGTTCTCCTGCAGGAAAGGAGGGAAAAATTAAAGAAATAAAGGCAGAAAGTTGAAAATGTGGCATTTGGTAGGTGCTCACCCTGCCCAGGGAGGAATAACTACACTGGAGCTGCCATTCCCAGGGCTCACTGGGTACCAGCCAGAGCCTGAAGGAGACAAAGTGAATCCATTCCCCTCCATCCTGTCACTACAGGAAACAGCTGGAACAGAGACCTTCTCAGAGCCTCCTTTCAGAGGCCACAACCAGCTCACCTCCAACTTCCTACTTTTTCTCCTTCCTGGCTGAAATTTCAGCACAGACAACACCCTGGGAGCCCCAACAACGGGGTGGAGACACCACCAAAGCCTGAACACATTCCCTCCTAGGAGAGAGGGGGAGAAGGAAAAAAAAAAACCCAAAAAACCCCTTCCCCAGCAGGGAGGGGTGCCCACCTTCTTCCTGAGGGTGATGGCACTGCGCAGGTGGATGGCCAGCTGGCGGATGTAGAGGAAGCTGTGCTGGTAGGAGCTCTGAGGGTCCAGGGCCAGCATCTCCGTCAGCGTGCGCTGCATGAAGTTGATCATGGGCAGCACGTTGGGAGAGGTGAACCTGGAGTTCTTCACAAAGGCAATGTACATTTGCTGCCAGGGGAAAGAAAGAGGAGGAGGAGAAACCAGCAGGTTAAAAAGCATCCTTGGGACTGCTCTGCTCCTGCCAGGTGTGTCCACACCAGGGCTGAATTCAGCCTTGCTTTTGTCACAGAAAGGAAGGATCCAGCCTGCTCCTTCTCTAGGTGACACAGCACTGTGTGCAGCTGGGAGATGTCCCCACCACTGCTTGGCAGCAAGAGGACAAGGCTGCAGGAGGGTGTGAGCCACACCTGGGGGTGGCTGGGCACACCTCAGGAGGATCTCAGCACTCAGGAGTCTGGGAGATGAACAGGCACCAGAGACCTCCCCTGCTCAGCCTCTGTGCCCCCAGCAGGAAGGGCAGCAGTGGGAGGCAGGAATCACCCTGACCTGACAGAATCTCTGCCCTGTTTGGTTTTCTGGAGGCTGCCAGCATCACCTGCAGCACCTGCCCAGGTGCAGCTCGAGGCTCTGAGGTGTTTGCACGTAACATGAGGTAGAAAAGGTGCAGCTCTCAGCAGGAGCCAGGCTCACCTTGAGCAGGGGGCTGAGGTAAACCTCCTTCTTGTACCTGCAGATCTTGTTCAGCACCAGGAAGGCCAGGACTCTGACTGTCTCCTCCCCTGTGCTCCACAGAGTGATGGTTTGCTGGGATGAAACACAGAGACAGGTGAGTGAAGGGACAAAGAGCTCCCTGCTGGCCACAGACAGGCCTGAACCTCCCTCCTTCCCAGCAAGAAGGCAGCCAGGAGGCAGGTGGCACAGAGGTGGCACAGAGGTGGCACAGAGTGCTGTCAGTCAGTCACTGGCAGCCCTTCTGTCCTCACACTCTCACCAGGACACCCCACAACAGCCAAGGCTGATGTTCCCACCATCAATAAAGGAACCTGTCCAAAACCAGCACCTCTAAGAAACACACAACTTTGATTTCTGGGGTTAAATACTCATTTGAACTCTCCTGAGAGACTCCATCTCCCCCAAGTTCACCTGGTGCCCCCCCCAAAACCAATCACCTCACCTGCACCAAGGAAGTGCCCAGCACAGAAAGGGCTGGAAAAGCCTCCTTAGGGATTCCCTGCAGCAGCCCCTCAGCTGTGGGGTGTGCCAGCCTCCCAGCCCCTCAGCTGTGGGGTGTGTCAGCAGCAGCCCCTCAGCTGTGGGGTGTGCCAGCCTCCCAGCCCCTCAGCTGTGGGGCGTGCCAGCCTCCCAGCCCCTCAGCTGTGGGGTGTGCCAGCCTCCCAGCCCCTCAGCTGTGGGGTGTGCCAGCCTCCCAGCCCCTCAGCTGTGGGGTGTGCCAGCCTCCCAGCCCCTCAGCTGTGGGGTGTGCCAGCCTCCCAGCCCCTCAGCTGTGGGGTGTGCCAGCCTCCCAGCCCCTCAGCTGTGGGGTGTGCCAGCCTCCCAGCCCCTCAGCTGTGGGGTGTGCCAGCCTCCCAGCCCCTCAGCTGTGGGGTGTGCCAGCCTCCCAGCCCCTCAGCTGTGGGGTGTGCCAGCCTCCCAGCCCCTCAGCTGTGGGGTGTGCCAGCCTCCCAGCCCCTCAGCTGTGGGGTGTGCCAGCCTCCCAGCCCCTCAGCTGTGGGGTGTGCCAGCCTCCCAGCCCCTCAGCTGTGGGGTGTGCCAGCCTCCCAGCCCCTCAGCTGTGGGGTGTGCCAGCCTCCCAGCCCCTCAGCTGTGGGGTGTGCCAGCCTCCCAGCCCCTCAGCTGTGGGGTGTGCCAGCCTCCCAGCCCCTCAGCTGTGGGGTGTGCCAGCCTCCCAGCCCCTCAGCTGTGGGGTGTGCCAGCCTCCCAGCCCCTCAGCTGTGGGGTGTGCCAGCCTCCCAGCCCCTCAGCTGTGGGGTGTGCCAGCCTCCCAGCCCTCCCTGAGCCACCTGCACCATCAGAGGCTTCCCTGCCTCCCCCCAGAGCTGCCTGGCAGTTCCCATTCCGAGGCCACCCCCCTGCCCTGGGTGTCTCCCCCACACCTCCTGTGTTGTTGCTCCTGCTCAGCAGTTGTGGCTGAGCTGCCACTGAAATATTCCACCCCCAGCTCCCCGAGTGCAGAGGCAGCACAGGCATTCCCAGGGCCTGGCAGCAATTCCTCCATCTGGGAGGAGGAAGCAGCTTTCCCCAAAACACCTCCCTGGGGAGCAGCAGCTACAAACAGAGCCACCCACAGGCTCACCTCAGCCTGGCATCACCCCGTGGCACCTGGAGAGAGGCAGGAATCCTCTCCAGGAACAACAGCACGGCAAGGGAGCACCACAAGGCACTGGAAACTGCCAGGGGGTGCAGCCCAAACACCACAAAAGGCTCAGCTGAAGGTGGGGAGAGGCCTCTGAGGAGCCAATGGCCCCTTACCTTGAGCAGGGCCCGGCACTGCCTGGGGAAGGACAGGTAATATGGCACGGTGGAGCTGACGTGCTGCAGCACTGCTGCACTCACTGAGGCCTCTGTCAGGCACGACAGCAGCTGTGGAGGAGAACAGAAGACCCTCAGCCCCCAGGCAGGGCTGATCACACACCTCCTTCCCTGCTGGTTCCTCAGTCAGGAAGGAGCTCACAGCAACCCTGGCAGCTGGATCAGGGCAGGAGCAGACACAGGGCAGGTTAAGGAGCTGAGAATGGGAGCTCAGGCTGCTGCACCTGCCTGGCTGATGGTCCCTGAGCTCATCACTCAGCACCTCCCCTGTGGGCCCTGCACAATCTCAGCTTGTCTGCAGTGCAGGACACCAGCAATGTCACCAATCCACCCTCAGCCTGCGCCAGGAAACATCACCTGAGCTGGCTGACAGCACACTGAGCTCCTCCAGGATTTCTGAGGGGGAAGCTGGGACACTTGGGGAGTTTGGGTTAACTCTCCCCCAAGGAGAGGCTTTGACAAAATGTGAGGAACCAAATCTTGGTGTCTGCAGCTTGCTCAGCTCAGCTCGCTGCAGACAAAGCCAAGGGGAGCTCCAGGCTGCTCTGAGAGAGGCTCTGCCTGGTGCAGTCCCAGCTGCTGGAAGCAGCACAGGCATTTCTGTCCACATTTAATTTGCCTCCTTGCTCTGCAAAGATTCTGGACCGAGCAGACCTCGCCAAGTCCCTCACACACCAAAAGGAGAAGATCTTGTTCAGAAATCGTGCCAACTGTGGTGAAGGCTGGCACTGAGGGCTCTCAGGAGTCAGCCCAGGAGCTGGCATTGCTCCCAGGGACTGCATTCCCAGCTTTTCCTTGTCTGCAATCCTCTCCTGCTGGAGAGAGGCACCACAGCTTGAGGAAAAAAAAAAAAAAAAAAAAAAAAAAAAAACTCTCCTGCTCAAATTGCTCTTTCTGCTAAGTCATTGTGCCAGCTCCCAGCTGAGGGACAGCAGATCCTGGGTTGTCTCTCCTGATATCCTTTCCCTCAGCTGCTGAAGAGCTCAGTGCTTCAGTGCTGGTTTGGTTTTAATATTCCAATTTGAGGATGCTAATGAAGCAATCTCAAAAAAAAAAAAAAAAAAACAAAAACACAAAAAAATTAAGTGTGGGAAGGAGTTTCCTTCAGAAACAATCCACAAATTGTCTCTGAAACAGCAGAAATTCGGGATGGATGGGATGGAACATTATCATAGCCAGAGAAGCCACATGTGAGGTCACCAACAGAACATCTCAGTATTTACCCCAAGTGCAGAGATCACAGCACCAAAAAATGAATTAATGATGCAGAATGCAGGAACACAGACTGCAAACTACTTTAAAGCCTATTAAATATTAATCTGCCAGACAAATTAAAACACAGAGAGCTGCCAGAATGTTAATTCAGCCCTTCTTTACTGCCTGCTCTGACCCAGGCATCCTCTGAACCTCCAAACTGGTAACTGGACCAAATAATCCCAAAACAACACGGGGCAGCAATCAGCACAAATCTCAGAGGGCACACCCCATCTGCCCCACTCCAAAATATCCTAAACAGCCCAGCAGGGCACAGGCTGACCCCACAAACAGAAAATGATGATAGTTCTTACTTGTATGGTACAGCCAAGATAAACCTTGATGTCCAGTCGTAGCTTTCCCCAGAGGGGGCTGGTGGAAGGGAGAACCATTCTGGAAAGGAGCAAGAGTTGGGTTTAGCTTCAAAAAAAAAAAACCCCAAATAAATCAGATCTCAGCAGCAAAATGAGCAGTGAGATCAACGCCCTGCACCAACAACTGCCTGCAAAGCAGGAACTGCTGGATGAACTGGGGTCACACACTGCAGGGACACAGCAGAAGGGTTGGTCCCTTCCTCTGAAAACCAATTTCCAGAGCCTGAACTGTCCCCTGAGTGCAGGGACAGGCAAGTCCAGCCCTTCCTGAAGCCACACAGCCTCTGCAAACGCCTGGAGTTTGATACTGCAGGGGACACAAGTGGGGGGAAGAAAAGGAGAACCCTGTGAGCACCATCAGGCCCTCAGTGCTTGGGAAGGGCTGGCACCTCCTTCCCAGGCTCCAGGCAGCTCTGAAAACCCCCAGCAGCTTTCCTGAAGGTCCCAAACCCCACCCCAGACTTACTTGAGTTTGTTCTTGGGGGCTTTGGGGAGCAGCAGCTTGTGCAGGTGGTGGAAGAGGTCCCGGATACAGAAGGACACCAGGGCATTGAACACTGGGGAAAACAAGCCAGGCAAGCATTTCTAAGTGATTGTCCATGAATTCCTGGCTTTCCTCAGGGGAAAACAGGTTCCTGAAGAACTGAAGCCAGTAATTTCCATGGCAGAACTTCTGCATTTCCTCCTAAACTCCCAGTTTACCTTATATTCATATTATTTTTTTACCTAAGTTTAGGAGGCACAGGAGCCACCCTCCCACCCCTGAAGGCAAAGATGCCAGAGCAGCACAGCCAGGCAGGCTCCTTCAGGAAGTGAAAGGGTGAATTAACCCCTCCCAGTGCTCACCTCCCCTCTCTCCCCCCCAGGTATCTCCCTTCCCTCACCTGCAGTGTCAGTCACCTGGAACTTGCTGGGGTCCCCGCCACTGTCCCCCTTGGTGGTGGCCACAGCTGCCTTGTAGGCCTGGGTGATCTCATGGAAGAGTTTTGGGGTGAGAGTCCTCTGGGGAAGGAAGAAAAGGGGCTGCTGAGGAGGGGAGGCGAGGGATCTCCTGGAACTCTGAAGCCCCTGACTGGGACAGGAGTGCTGGAATTCACTGGAACTCTGGTGATGGCACAAGGAGCTCCATCCTCAAGCACCAGGACAGGGTTAGCAAACTCAGTGGCCTTCACCTCCCCTAAAACTGGCTTTTAATTGCTGAGGCTTGAGAAGGAATTAATTAGCTGCAAGCAACTTCCAGTTTGAGCTTTGTTCCCCCCAGCTATTCCATCATTACTGAAGAGAAGGAACCTCCTGGAGCTGCCAAAGGCTCAGCAAGAGGGTGAGAGATCCAAATCTGATCATTCTGGCCTCTTCTGAGCCACCTTTCTGCAGCTTCCCCCTCACATGGAGTGGAAGTGCAGCCCAGGAGAAACGACAGAGCCACAGCAGCTCGGGGGGTTTGGGGCACGAATTCTGTGCCAGGTTAACAAATCCCACCTTGGCCACTTGCAGCCAGGCAGGGGAGCTCCCCAGTGCTTTGTGCTCCAACTCCCTGCTCACCTGGGCAGCTTTCTTCCACTCCTCCACCATCTTCGAGCTCACGGGAATGAAGGAAACTTTCTTCCTCTTGACTTTGCCTTGCTCTTCGTCTTCATCGTCATCATCTTCATCACTGGCTTCCTAGAGAGATCAGCAGGAGGGACTGAGCAAAGGTTCCTACAGCCCCTGCCTGTCCCTGGGCAGCTGCTGAGGAGGGAGGCAGGCAGGGCTGGTTTATTAAAGCTGCTCCCAGCACTCTGTGGAAAGCAGGAATGGGTTACATGGGATACTGGGATATTATTGGGAATAAATCCCTCTCTGTGAGGGTGGGGAGGAAGGCAGCTGTGGCTGCTCCATCCCTGGCAGTGTCCCAGGCCAGGCTGGGCAGGGTTTGGAGCAGCTGGGGCAGTGGGAAGTGTTGGGGTTGGATGAGTTTTAAAATCCTTTCCAGCCCAGATCATTCAGGGCTGGCACTGGAACACAAACCCTGCAGGTGGAACTGAGCTGACTGAGGCCAGCAGCCCCCAGCAGGTACCTCGAGGGTCTCAGGGGGTCTGTGCAGAGCCTCCTCCTCCTCAGAGCTGTCTGAGGCATCGAAATCCAGCAGCTTGCGATCGTTCTCCTCCAGAAACTTGTAAAACTCGGGGTCCCTGTCCTTCAGCCTGGACAGCTGATCCTTGTGTTCAGCCGCCTTTCCCTTCTTCCTGCAGGCAGAGAATGGATTGTTTATTCACTGCTCAAAGTCCTGCTGAGGCTGTAAGAAAAACATTTCATTCACTAAGGATTCAGAAATCTTGACAGCAAAGACAGCAGATCGCACTGGGACAGATGAGAACACCTGGAAAAACCATGGCGAGTTTGTTTCCCAGCTCCCCAGAACTGCTCCAGGGATGGGGACAGCATCATCCCCCCGGGCAGCCCCTTCCAGTGCCCCTCACCTGCCCGGCCGTGCCTGCAGCCCCTGGGCCGCCTTCCCGCTCGGCCGCCGCTGCCCCGCAGCGCCCTTCAGGGCCCGGCCGCCTTCCTCCCTCTCCTCCTCCTCCTCCTCCTCCCAGCCGCCGTCAGGCTCCGAGTCCGAGCCGGCAGCGAGGAACTCATCCAGGCTGAGATCGGCCAGCTTCCTGCGGGGGGAGAAAAGGAATGCGTGAGGGGGAAAGGAGCGTGTGAGGGGAAAGGAGCGTGTGAGGGGGAAAGGAGCGTGTGAGGGGAAAAGGAGCGTGTGAGGGGAAAAGGAGCGTGTGAGGGGAAAANACGCGTGAGGGGAAAGCGGCGTGTGAGGGAAAAGAGGCGTGTGAGGAGAAAGCGGCGTGTGAGAGGAAAGGAACGCGTGAGGGGAAAGCCCATCCCGGCGGAGCCCCCGGCGCGGCGCTCACCTCCTGCCGGGCGCCGCCATGTTGCCTCCTTCACGCGGCCGCCGCTTCCGCTCCCGGCGTGGAGCGCGGCGGGGGCGGGGCGATGAGACCACGCCCACGGTTATGCAAATGATCTCATTTTCATGCTTAACCGCGCCCCACAACAACCCTGGCCCCGCCCCCCGCGTTGGCCCCGCCTCCTCCCCGCGCCGCCGGCCGATCCCTCGGTGCTGGGCGCTCCTGGAGAATCGGGAACAGCGCGGCCGGCGGGCTCAGGGAAGGGATTATCTCCCTTCTCCGCACTGCAGAGCCCGTGCTCCAGTGCTGTGTCCGCTTCTGGGCCTCTCAGTTCCCGAAGGACGTTTGGGGTGCTGCAGTGTGTCCCCTGGAAGCATATTGGGGGGCTGTGTGTCCACTGAGGGACTGTAATGTGTCCCCTGGAAGCATATTGGGGGGCTGTGTGTTCACTGGAAAGACACTGAGAGGCTGCGATGTGTCCACTGGAAGGGTACTGGGGGGCTGTGTGTCCGCTGGAACGGCACTGAGGGACTGCAATGTGTCCGAAGAAGGGGGATGAAGCTGGGGAAGGGTCTGCACCACACGTCCTATGAGCAGCAGCTTCAGGAGCTGAGCCTGGCGACAAGGAGGCTCGGGGGGGACCTTCTCCCTCTCCACAACAACCTGACAGGAGGCTGTAGCAAGGCAGTGCTCAGTCTCTTCTTCCACATAACAAGCGACAGGACAATAGAGTTTTAAGCTGTGCCAGGGGTGGTTTGAGGTTGGACATCAGGAGGGATTTCTTCATGGGAAGGGCGAGCAGGCCTGGGAAGAGACTGCACAGCGAGGTGTTGGAGTGCCCAGGGAGGTGTTAAGGAACTCCTGGAGGTGTCACTCAGTGCTCTGGGCTGGTGACAAGGCGGAGATCAGCCCCACGCTGGCCTCGACGACCCCAAAAGTCCCTTCCTGCCTAAATTATTTCAGGCCACGCCCACCCGGCATTGACCACGCCCCAGCATTAACCCCGCCCCTCTCGCCCTTTGTGCGGCGCGCAGCACCAGGGGGCGGGGCGATGAGGGCAGGCCCCGCCTCTTTCTCCCGTTCGGCCCCGCCCCCCGGGCGCTGGCCCCGCCCCCGTGCCGGTGCCGGTGCCGGTGCCGGGCCCGCAGCGGGGCCGGTGCCGCTGGGTTCGGTGCGCCGGGCCCGCAGACGGACGCACGTGCGGGGCCGGGCCGGGCCGCGCCTCCCGTGCCGCGCCTCGGGGTTATTCCGGGTGACGGAGGAAGCC
>VWYO01004604.1:0-15894 GCA_013400275.1 Rhadina sibilatrix
CAAAAAAAAAAAAATATAATCCCATGGGAAGATCTTTAGTAATTTCAAACCAAAAGTAAGGAAAAAGGCTTTGACCTTCTGGGATCCAAGAGTCTCTTTTCAATCAACTGTGGTGCTTGAGTAGTTATGGAGTCCAGAAAAGCCTCATGGCAGTGATAAACTGAAAGCATGCTATTGTAGGGATGTACTTTTAATTTCATCAAATTAAATCAGGAGATAATTCATCCTACAAGAAACAAGAGAATAGAACAATTTCTAAGTGAACAGGCAAAGAATACTATATTTATTCTGGGGTGTTTTTTGTAATTTATGTATGTCAACAGAAATTTGTCAGTGTTCTACATCAAAACTTGGCTTAAAAGAACAGTGGGTATTTACACTGAGTAATCCAGTGTAAAATACCTGGTGTAAAATCTGGTGTAAAATACCACTTACACCTAATCCCAAAAAAGGCATTACTTTTCACAATATTTTCCATTCCATCTTTCTAACTAAAATTATTTTCATGAGAGCTTTCCCAGATGAAAGCAGCAACATACGCAGCCACATTCCAACAGCTGCTGCACTAGAAAATCTCAATAGATAAAACATGTCAAATGACATAAAAATCAGACTGGAATGGACAGGGATGTAAATTGAATTCATAAGGTTGTAAGAAAACATGAGAGAAACAGCTCTGCAGACACCAAAGTCAGTGCAGAAGGAAGGGAAGAAAGTACAGGAGCAGAGATTCCCCTGCAGCCTGTGGTACAAACCACAGTGAGGCAGCTGTGCCCCTGCAGCCCATGGAGGATCCCTGTGTGAGCAGGTAGATGTGCCCTGAAGGAAACTTCAGCCCATGGAGAGCCCACTCTCGGGCAATCTATTCCTGAGGGACCTGTACCCATGGATGGGACCTGCACCAGAGCAGTTCTTGAAGAACTGCAGCTAGTGAGAAGCCGGAGCAGTTCTTGTAGGACTGTCTTGTGGGAAAGACCCTACACTGGAGCAGAGAAACTGTGTGAGGAGGAAGGAGAGGTGGAAATGAAGTGTTTATGACTAGCCAAAACCCCTCTTCCCAATCCCTTTCGGGGTGCTTGAGGAGGGAACTAGGTAGAAGATTTGAGAACGAAGTTGAGCCAAGGAGGAAATGAGAAGTGTGTTTTTAGATTTACATTTGTTTCTCACTATCCCACTCTATTAAAAAACAAAACCAACAAAACAAAACAAAAACAAAAACAAAAAAACCCCAATAAATTAAATAAATCTTTGCCCAGTTGAATTTGTTTTGCCAGTGATGGTAACTGGTAAATGCTCGCCTTGTGTTCATCTTGACACACAAACTTTTTCCTCTTAATTTCTCTCATTATTCTGTTGAGGAGTGTGAGAGTGGCTGGGTGAGGATCTCATTGCCAGGCAAGGCTAATCTGCCACAATGGCACATGTCTCTCAGTCAGGTACTGTTATAAATATAAAATTTGGGCACAGGCATTGCAATTATACTTTAGAAATTCCCAACATGAGACAATAAGAAAATCAAGTATAGAGAAGATAAAGGGGTAATAAAGGACTAAGAAGGACTTGCAAAGCCATCAAGGACTGAAAGACACTTCATATATTCTTTTATTACTACAGATGCAGAAAATTGACGCTGTGTTCTGCACAATATAACCTGTTCTGACCACACATTTATCATATATGCTAACTGTCTTCTGTGGTGTTTGCTAGATTTCCCTGACTTGAATTCTTACCCCAAGAGGTGGTTTGATTTTGCCAAAACTGATTTATGCATTTCTCCAGAAGATACTGGAGTGATTGTTCCTCTAGTAAAATCCTGGTCACCCCTTTTAGCATCATGAAACTGAGTTCTCTTTACAGCTCTTGACTAAGAGTTACTGAAGGACTTGACCCATAATTAGGTAGATTGCAGATATACTTATAAAACACAACATTTTTAACAACAAGAACAGATGTATTGTCTCTGTAATTACTATGGAGAAGTTAGGGATTATATTTGACCGGTGAGTTAATACATCAATACATTCAAAATGTTTATAAAATTAAATAAAAGGAAAATTGTCTTTAAAAAGATGAGAAACACTATCAGTTCAGAGGCAAGTTCTGATCAGCACCAAAGAATTCATACTTCACAAGTCTGAAGGCTAAGGGATTGATATGGAGGATGTTTATAAATATAAAATACAGGATTTTAGAAGCAGCTTTTGGTGATTTTGTAAACATAAGAAGCAGCTTGTACTAAGAACACATAGAATATTAGCTATTAAGCTTAGTTGTTAGGTAGTTACTAAGTAGAAGTCATATAGGTAAGATGTATAATGTTGAAACTCAGCAAAGGAAGACCTAAGTATTTGTCAAAAATTGATAAAGCAGAACTTTTTCTTGAATCCAACAAAATCAAGCGCCTAATGTTTGGCAAGAGAAAAATGACCTGAAAAATAGCCAAACCTCCCCAGAAGCGAAGATCAACCTGAGGAAGCTGTTGGCCTTCCTCCCAAGACCCCAGCTCACTACCACCAAGAGGCGTGACAGCTAATTAGAATGCAAAGTGAGAGAAGGTGGGAATGGGCAGGTGGGGAGGTGTGGGTCTGTGGGATCAATGCGTATTTAAACCTGGACTTTGTTTTGACCAGGTATGCATGATTTGGAGGAGATATCCCCTCATGTGTCTCAGCTGAAAATAAAACATTCATGCTTTTCAAGTTTTAATTGTAAAGTCCTTATTCTACCCTTTGGGTTGGTTAAACTGAAGCCACAGTTTTCTGAGCTGGAATTCAATCAGTTGCTTTGATTAACTGAGGACCTCTCAGGTTTGTTGCTGGTAGTGTTTTGAAAAATGGAAGTTCTGTGAAAGAAACTGAATTTTGTCTTTCCATTAAGCAGATAACTGTAGTGTAATCCTTCATTCTTGCTAAAAAAAAGGTCCGCAAGGAATCAGTTCTGGGATCTGCAGCTTCCAATTAATTTCATTCCAGTCTTCCTGGGATTCGGTCAAAGGTTTTCCTCCAAACTTGTCCTTATTTTTGTAAGAGTTTCTGAAACTGAAGGTGTTTCAGAATAAATATGTTTACTTCAATGAACCAAGATTTTTTTTAATATAGTTAATTTGTCAGAAAATTTTTTTACAATTTTTTCTATGTTTCACATCTTGCATGTAGAGCTCAATATGGAAAAGACAAATAAGCAGATGTGAAGCTTTTCCATGTGAGAGCTTGTTTTTTGTCTATAAACAAGTACAGTGCAAGATTTAATAGAACTAACAATTACCAAACTAACCTTTTTGCTTTTTAAAAGTAGAGAAGCCACCAGGGAAGCTCACTAGTAAATACCTTACTAACTATAAAGCTTGAATTACAGAAGCATTTAGTTAAAACTACTCTAACGTTTGTACCATTTAATTCATTACTAAAGGCAGTGTAAAATGCTCGAGACATAAAAAATGTACTCTTTTATAAACAATACCTATTTTTTACAGTTCTTAATGCCATGGATGAAAACAAACAAACAAACATTCTTTTTCCCTAGAATTGGTGCTAAAAAGAAACAGGTAGAGGGACAATGCCATTAACCAATCATTAACCATCCGTGAAGACAACTCAGGATTAGGGAGGCTTAAGTCAGTAGATCATTTTAGATGAGTGCATAAGCCTTCAGATGGGGGTGAAACCCTGTAAGAGAAATCCACTTCACCACCAGCTTCAGCTAGAATTCAGATTTAACCACGATTTCATGAGTGACAACCACAAGAGATGACCAGCAATGATCCTTGATATTCAGGCACATTTTCAGTCTTGTACCATACCTGATATACATTGTGTAGAATTTCCTACTTGGAGAAATGTTTTTACCATGCCAATAACAAAGTTGCCATGCCATGAAAAGAAAAGAAAACATTCCTAAGTTATTTGGTACCTTGTGTAACTTTTGATGGAACATTTAGCGCTGTGAATGTGTGTCATGAATCACTTCAACCCTAGGCACGGATTTCTGGTTCTTTAAAATCATTTCTGCATCAGACAGCATTAAAGTAGAGGCAGATAATTAATCTTTAGAAACCCTAGAATTAGCCAAGATAAAGCACTGCAGTGTTTTGAGGAAGATATATATAAGGCAGTAAGTACACTTTAGGTTGTCTATGCGTTTCACTTAGATAACAAACTGTAACCACACTGATATGATTTACTTGCTGAAATGCATTAGTAGGGCAAGATCCACAGGCTAGATATTGCTTTTCTTGAGGGAAATCTGTATGGTGGGATGCATCAGTCTTTATATGACCATTTTCTCTGTGCAGGCTACATTAACGCTCAGACATTTGTCCTTGCTGCTCCACAGCTCTCTGGTGCTTCATCACTTTTTCACAATGTCAGTTTGTAACATTGTGCCTCTAGGATTGTTGACTTCCCCTCCCCAGCCTAAGAACTGCTAATGTCTCTGTCCATGAGCAAAATAGGAAGTGCTAACATCACTCCCAATATCTACATTTAAGGAAATCATTGACTTCTGAGCTAATTACTTAAAAGTTCATGCAAGCATAACATTCATATAACAATACCTTGACAATCAAACTTTGTAGTCACAAGTAAGGAAATAATGTGTGCAGCTCATCAAATCCTCTTTGAGAATGAACACAGCTTGAAAAAACTCTTTTGGGAGTGTTGACAATCTTGGAGTGTCTGCAATTTTAGATCTGAGCTATACTTTGATTTTAGGTTTCTATGATCCACAAAGAATTAGGGTTGGAATATTTTTTTCATGAGCAAAGAAATGCTGAACAATGTAAATGTCTTGGTGTCCATATGAGCTAATTTCTCAGAGATCTCTACAGTAGTCTCAGGAGTACTAATGTAATCCTTTAGGGCCATTTTCAGAGTTTAGCATCAGCTTGCCTGAAATAAGGTTAATTTACAGGTGGTCCTTCTCTAAATATCAGAAATTTTGAAATTGCTATTTTACCATGAACTTTTCAATGAAAAACTTCAACTTACTGTGGGTCAATGCATCCTTAAAACTGAAATGTGAAACAAAAGTAGACTAATACATCATTTGCTTGCATGAATAATTCTTATAACTTAATACATACCAAATTTACTATTTTAGCCAGCGTGTTAAAAAAATGGAAAAAATATCAAAGCTTAAAGGCTAGAATATATTCAGAAGTGCAAACTTCTGAAGCAGGGCAAAAATTTTACCCATGACTCCTTTGATACTTTAAGAAGGCCACAAGGGAGCTGGAGCTTGAGTGGGCAGTGTTCCCCCTTCCCTGAGCAGCGTCCTGGCTGGGTGTGAGCAGCGACTCCCTCCGTGGGCTCAGCCCCTTCTCCTGGGAAAGGGCTCCTCCAGACACCAGGACATGAAGAGTCAGTGTAAGAGCCAGCAGTTCCAGCACAATGAACAAAGAACCAAGAGCAAGGAATTGATCCCAACCCTGACACGGGATTCATTTGTCAGGACTGACAGGTCACAGTAGGAAACCCAAACACCTGATGTGGATATCAAACTCTAGAGGCTGGGATGGCTGCAAAGGCCAAGTGGCTCTGGTCATTACTCACAAGCAGACACAAGCAGAAATGTTTGCTCAATGTATGTGTTCCATTCTGTTAACCCGTACTGTAAGCATAACAGAGAGAGGGTTCCTGAAAATTAAAAAAGTGAGTGTTAATAAAATGTTATATAGGCACAAAAATTCCCTATTATTTCTACAAAACCCTCAGAGTCTGGAGATCCAGAAACTTCAGGAGTTCCAACTGTCTTCATCACCATTTCTTGCACATGCTGGCAAAAAATTCCACAAAACAATAAAGTGCCTTTCTAGAAGCTGCTGGATACTGCTGCAGTGGTCATGGAGCCAGCAGCGAGCAGGGTGGAGAGTGGTCCACCCTGACAAACACTGCAGAGTTATTATTGTTGCTTCACCCCTGGGCCAGTGAATTGCAGCTCTGGACCCCATTCATGCCCTAAGCATGGAAGTAGATAAAATAAATTTATGAAAATAATCCCTTTGTCCTTTGATCTACTTAACAGGAAAAAAGGAAACTATTGTCCCTCGTTAAGATGTTCCTGTTAATTGCTGTATTGTGTGACATGCAAATATGGTTCTCTGAAGTCTGTTTCAAACCCAAGCAATTATAATTTTGAAATTGTAATGCATTAATTTACAACACAGTCTGTTAATGTTCTCGTTTTCAGAGTGATACTTAGAAGAGAATGAGAGCAGCTTTTGTCAAACAGAATAAATTCAAGTTGGTCTCATTAAAATTATTTCTGAAGAGAAAAATACTAAAATCCCTAAATACTCATATCTATATATTTCATATGTAGGAATATCATATAAACTTTCACATGCAGACTGCAGTTTTGCTAAATATACAGCATTAATAGTTTGGAAAAAATTACACAAAAAGTTTTTTAATGAGTAGGCAGGAATTAAGTAGGCTTTGGCATTGTGTTTAAAAATACTTTTTCAAGAAAATCATAATTTTAAAATATGGTCAGCATTACACTTATTATGAAAGTCTTTAATAAAGTTGGGATCTGATAATAAAAATAATTAGTCATTGAATTTTGTCTTCAGAGACTATCAATAATTTTTAAATTCTTCCTGAAGAACACACGTATCGATTTCATCACAAGATTTATAATAATTTGTCTCTGATTCTACTTGAAAATGAAAACACATTGCTGGTATGGAAAGACACACACTCCATACACCCCTTCAATGAACAGAACAATGACAAAACAGGACAAATTGGCCAACATACAGAAAGCCAGCAGAAGAACATAAATTTAAATGACATTAACAGATGACCTGCTCTTAATATCAGTCAAGAACTGGGTGTTTCTTAGTATAATGTAGTAGTAGTAGTAGTAGTAGTAGTAGTAGTAGTAGTAGTAGTAATAGTAATAATATTAAAAGCTGTTCTAACTTGAATTCAATTTTCTACCCTCCAAAACTCCAGCAAAAGCATTTTAATCACATCTCATTGCCCTTCAAAATCCCCTTTTTTGCTGAACATATGAATTTTGTCACAGTCTTATGTTGAAAAAAAAATTGGGAAGAGAGAAGTGTGATTACAGAAAGGAGAAAATTTATACAAGGAAGAAGTGGCAGGTAAGCTAATTCAGGCCATTGTGTATACCATATATTTTACAACAGTATTTTTCTTAAAACTTAGAGAGATCATACATTGGGAATGATACAATTTTCTAGAAGAAATTTAATACATCATAATGCCAACACATTATATGGTTTGGAAAATTTCTCAAAGTTATGCTATCGTTGATAATTTTTTTTCAACTGTGTGCAGAGGACTATATTCAAACTGCAACATAAATATTAGCTTATTATTAATAGCAGTCAAATGATTGTTTAAGGTTATAGTACATCCCAGTAAAGTGCTCAAAAGTGAAATTTCATGAAACAGAAAAAAACATGTCCTCTTTCAACACCCATGGGAAAAAGAAGTGGAATTCATTTAGATGTTTTATGTAGGAGTCCCAGTTATAAATCAAGCATTGTTTATTAATCCACAGTAAGTTAGGAGGGGAAAAAGTTTATATGACAAAAGAACAGAAGGCAATTCTAGCTCTATGTTTGGAAACAACCCCTGGGAAATCCCCTGTGCATGAATGCTACGTGGAATTCAGTAAAAAAGGGAATTGTTTCCAGAAAAGAGCTCACAGGAACACCACTTCTAGGATCAGTTTCCCATTTTACTTGCATAAATTATGGAAATTATTTAATCTGAGGTCTCAACAGGAACGATTTTCTCATGGTGGTCAAAATCCTCTCCTCCTCCCCCACCATGTTTTGGTTCTTGCTGGGATGTCCATTCTGTCTATGCTGCTGGTGCTCTGAGTTTTTAAAAATATATTATGACAATTATTATGACATAGTGAAAGTGATGTCTTTCAAACTGTAATCTCCAAGTGCTGATGACCAGGTCAAGGTTGTACTTTCTCCAGTGTGCCCTTCAGTCTCACTCCCAGCAAGACTGGGAGATCTGTCACTGTGTGCTGTGGCTGCCTCCTGGCCCATGTGCTCAATGTTATGGTTTCTTATCTCCTACAATATTTGGAGTTCATTTTTTGTCTCAAGACCATTCCTGGTTGAAATAACCCATTAAATCCTCTTATCCTTCAGATTAAGGTGACTAAGTCCCAACGGTTGATTGGTAAGGGCAAAGACATAAGGAAAGGAACACAAAAGGGCAGTTAAAAAAGAAGACAGAAGGAATTACTGTCTTATGAAGAGAGACCAGAGAAGTCTGAAGACTGTGCAACTGAGATTTAAAAAGTCCTGAAGGGTAAGTATGAATATATAACTAGATCACAACCCTTATATTATACAACTAGAGAGCAGTCATTAAAGCTGGTAGTATACTAGCTTAAATGAAGTTTAAAGCTACTGTTGCATTCACTGCACATTGTATTTCCTGAATTCGTTGGCACGAGAGCTTATGAAGGTAGGTAGTATCTGCAGATTCAAAAAGGATCAGAAATTTAATGACTAATAGATCTCTAAACAGACAGAAATATATACCTTCCAGTACTTCTAAAGATTGTGGATGCTAGATAAATTATGAAGTAAAATGTCTAAAAATAGTGTTCAAGTTTGCCTAATTGTTCCATCTCATTTTGATCTTTTTGAAATAGAATATTGTGTGACATGAATCATTCTGAGTGAGCCAGGAATTTCTGATGTCTCCACATTGTTCAGCCTCTGATAGTTCCTGTACCATTCCCTGGTCTAGACTGTGCTAGACACCATTAAAACATTTGCCAGGTTCAAATGCAGAAATTCCAGAAGCAAAATTCCCTGACTATTTATAATTTCGCAGTACAGACATAGTTAAACGAAACAGTATTCAGAACTTGAAAAAAAAAGGTTATATTCCATATTTAATTCATTTTGCAGTCATTTACAAAGTCAAGTCATTTACATAGTCAAGAACAAAATTCACTTTGCAGTCATTTACAAAAACTTTTACTTTCTTAACTCATGATGCAGTTCATGTAGAAGATAACACTAATTTAGAAAGAATTTGTTATGAAAATATAGATTTCACTTCAATTTGTCCATTTGTTGTTTTAGATCCCAATGCTTTGCTTAAATACTGTAAACCTTCTCTTCCAAAATGAGGTATATTGTTTAGACATAAAGAATGATAATAAAATATATGAAGATTCACTTTCAATATAATAGACTAGGAGAGTCTATCAGCAGATTAATAGAAGAAAAGTGACATTGATTATCCATATTGCTGCTTGATAAAATCTTACTTTGCCTTGTTATTTTTGAAGATTGAAATACTTACATTGAATTCGATTTTGATAGATATTCTTGGTTTAATTAATAAAGGGGCTTGTAGCAATCACAGAATCACATAATCAGAGACTGTGACACAATATTATAACAATATAATTAATAAACTTATAAGGCTCTTGCCTTATGAATATTTCGACTCCACTACAATAATTCCCCAAGGTCTTTGATGTTGTCATGCATCTTTGTTGTCTCTACTAATCATTCACCCCATTTATATCAGAATTTTTTTTAATCCTGCAATTTTATATAATCCTCATAATAAATTCCCATTCCATTTCATTTCTCTGGGGAAAACAGACTCTAGTATGACAATGAATAGTTTCAGACTTTTCCAGAAATGTCTCCATGCACATTTTCACTCTTCCTTTGGTGCATGCACAGCCTTCCTCTTCAAGCACCCTGACACTCACAGAGATTCTACATAAAGTAAAACCATATCTCATTTGCTGGTATTTTTCCATATTGACTTTAAAGGTGATAGGTTAGGTAAGAAAAATGAAAATACGCGCTTCAGTCTTCTTTAAACTCTGAAGGTATTACAAGGTATTTTGAACAATAATAAAAATCTTTTAAGTTATCTTAATTAGGACCCGTTATCCCTCAAATTCCATACACAGGGCAGTGTACCATTTTCATTCAGTCTGTCATTATACTGGAACACTAGATTTGTTTTTATTTATTACTTTTTGTGCATGTATGAATATGGTCAGTATGTTCCCTGTAAAAAAAAAGTCCCACCCAAGAGGGTTTTACTTTTCAGCATTGTTAGATAATATCAAAGCAGCAAGAAAGCAGAGTCAAGCAGGCTGTGAGACTAAAGAACTGGGAGAAATGCAATTAGACAGGAGGCAACCTAGTGAACACCCCTGGAGAGACACTTGGTCCAGGCTGGAATAAAGGACTCATTCAAGTAGGTCATCAAGACATCTGTGATAGAATGATGAAAGTAGCACTGAGATGATAGCAATCAGAGCACAGAGCATGTTCATAGAAAATGAGATATATCATCAATGCAAGCCCCGAGGGAGAGTAAAATGTTTGTGGTGGCATGTCATAAGCCAGGAAGCTGGATGGAAGACAGCTGTAAAGGTAGGAGAGAAAGAAGTTGCTAGCAAGGTACAGTGACTTGGAGGAAGGGATGAAGATCATTGAAGGCAAAAAGTGCCAAGGTGAAAAACAACGTCCAAGTGTAGCACAAGAGAAGCAAGTGGAGGGGTGGTACCAGCTGCAGGGTGAGAGGCAAGGACACAGAAGCTCCTGTGTTTCCCTCACTGACAGTGTGTGTCCTGCAGAGGTGAGGTCTCCATGCAGGATAGGGTACACCAGGGAATGGGGAGAGAGGCACACAGAGTTTAAGTGAGATCAGAAGATTTAATCAGCCTTTATTAAGCCTGGGCTGAGAAAGAAGAAACACATGGCTTAGAAGGTTGAAATACTAGAAAAGCAAAACAGAAAAGAGAAAATCACAAAAAACAGGAATAAAAGCTCAGGGGAAAATTAAAATTTTGTCTTAAAATTTTGCTACAGTATTGTTACCAGTTACTGCTTCTGGAAATCTTAGTCTCTCTGTGCCTGAGAGTGGAATAATGCATCATCCCCAGAATAATCAGGCAAAAACTTTTGGGTACAATAGAACCACAACATCAGTAAATTCTGGGAGAAGGTTATGAAAAGGTAATGCCAGTGGTGTCTTTCTCGCGTGAGTTACAGGGTGAGGCATGAGGAAAAGAGATGTCCAGCTACGGTATCTGGGACATGTGTGATGTTTTAATGGCATCAAGCAGAAATGTGTGTCACTGACTATGTAATTGCATAATTTAAGCAGTTAACATGGGATATTTTAGGAAAATATAAAGCTTTTATTTGTGAAGGATGATGCTGTGATGAAGAAAAAAATCAAGCTAGTGGCAGGAGTACCCCTTCTATGCCGTAAAAGTGTTACCAGTCACATAATATTTATCTAACAGGTGGTACATGGCTGTCTACCCTGTCACATGTCCTTGAGCAGATTACTGTTGAATTTATATTTTTAGCCTTGATCACTTTTTTTTTACTCATGACAAGCCAGAAAAAGTGAAAAAAAAGTTTAAATAAGAATTCCTGAATGTAGATTTCCAGTTTCACAGCAGTCTGTACCTGCTAGCCATTTCTTTCCTCCTTATTGTCAGTCTGTGGCTGAAATGGAGATAAGCCTAGTTTAACCAAAGTTTAGTGATTGCAGCACTGGCTGAATTTCAAGGCTGCTTTACTTTGGCCCCATCCTTAACTGCAGAGAAATATTATGTTCTCCCAAAGTATACTGAAGACACTTATGAATATATATTTCCCATTTATAAAAATACATGCATTCTTTTTCAGATAGTTTTTTCTACTAGACTGTGTGTTCATATGACTTCCCCCACTCTGTCTGATGGGCAACCTTGCAGGATTTGCAAGAAGGAAGTTGTTTGATGAAGAAATACTCTTGAGGGCCTAATTCTGGCCCTCACATTCAACTACGTAAACGAGGAGCATCTCTGCTGAAACCAAGGTAAAGCTACTGTCAGCTGTCATCAGTTGTACATCTTGCAACTTAAATTTCAAAACCAATGCACCAACAAAGTTAAAAAGTTCCACTTCAGCTGAAATGGGTTGTTTTTCAGTTGTATTATCTAAGAAATGAAGAACAATTAACAGTGAGGAGCATGACCAGTACTATTATATTTCATGACCTAATATAAAATTAATATTTTTATAAGTTTAATTTTCAGCAGAATTTTTGTTTCAGTACTTAGTCATGAAATAGTCATTTGCAATAATTTACCCAGGCCAAATACCAGAGGAATAAGAAAGCTGTGGGCTGCAACATACCTCTCACAAATACTGCCTGGTGCTGCCACTCCCATGTCATATGCTTGCGAAATTGTAAGGCTCAGTTCATTTCTATCAAGGATATGTTGAGACATAGCTCAGACACAGGAGGACCAAAACTACACCAAACTGAGGAGTATTATGCTGGTATCACTGTCTCCTGTCTGGATCATGGTGATCAGGGAAGGATCAGACGCACCCTGAGACACAATCAGCTGCATCTGATGGCAGGCACTGCTGATATGACCAAAATTGCTCCAGCAATTAACAGGACCTTACAAAATGTTTCTTTAAAATTGAAGCCCTGGGAATCTTCACAGAAGATCAATCAGGTAACAAGCCTCGTTTTTTTTGAAGGGCTTATTAGAATACAAGCAATTTTTAACATCTCCTTAAGTTAAATTATATTATAAATTCTTAATTTATATACTCTTCCCAGCCCTTCATGTCCAGTGTCTCAAAGAGTATTTTTTTAGTTATTAAACGAATTTCATGGTCTACACTGAAAAAAGTGTGATCAAATCAATCACTAACACAGAATTAATAAAGAACATTAAGAAGAGATCAATTAATAATGCTGTGCACAGAGAAAGCACTGACATTAGAGTATCTCTTATTATAGCAAAAATAAATCAAATTAAGATCATGAATAAGACAAAATCTGATTTTCAAATTCTTATCTAATGATATTGAAAGACAGACTAAAACCAAACATGTTTTGACCAACATTAGATTCTTTTTCTATAAATGAAAATGTGACTTCTGATTGCTGAAATATTAAAATTTCCTATCAATTTTTTACTGCTATGAGAGACGTGATTTTTTCTATAGTAATAGGTGAAAAATTTGAGATGGGCTTATGAATTATATAAAGCCAACTGTGTACATTTCCTTTTAGTTTTTTATTATTTACATTTATTTAGAATTGTAATATATGAATACATTGGTACTAAATGATCTTTTCTCAGGTGTGACTGTATCATTCTTCAGATAAAAGAATGAAGATGCTGAAAGATTGAGGAGCTGCATAATGTCAGCACAAAAGGACAAAAAGTCCCACATGTTATATGCAACATCTTTGTGTCTGAGAGAGACTGAATTGAATAAAAGGGCATGGATCCCCAACCACTGAACTTCCTCATAAGGTTACCAGACATAGCAGAACTTCCCTTCATTAGCTGAGAGACTATGAAGAAAGAGGTCAAAAAAGTCACCTCCTCATAAAGGTTAAATTTACCTGCTCTGTAAATTATCCATTACTTTGAATACTTCATAGTACCAACAATCCTGTAGGAAACCTCTTACTCTATAGGATGAATTCCTGGTAATATTGTAATCTACTACAAAAATCAGCCTTTCTTAATAAGCTGTCTGAAATATTAGGAGTTCAGAACAATATCAAATTAGTAATTTCCATGTTTTCTATAGACTGCAGGAGAATACTATTGCACAGGTATATCACATGGCTTTGAATATATAAGCTTATTTTAACATCTGAAAGTGGACACTGTTGTCATCACTTCATCAGCTTGGGACAATAGAAATGCTGCAGGCAGATGCATCTCATTCATATCCTACATTACTTTACAGAAACAGAACCATGCAGAAGCCACCCCATGAACACTACAGAAGTGTGTAGGAGGCAATTTTTAAGCAGAACAACCCTTTTTGTATAGTAAAAGAGTTGACTTAGATTATTTCCCTTCTGCTGATGCAAATTTTCAACTCCAGAGACACAAAGAGATTGATATTGTACTGTACTATTGTCAATACTCAACAAATGAAGATGCAAAGACTCACAGTGTAGTATCAGCCCTAGGCAGAAGAGGAAATTAATAAATAACTGTCTAGGGAAGAGATTTTGTGGGAAATAAACCTTGACATATCTGACTATGTGGCTGGCAACAATTAGTTTTTTCTGAAAAAAGAAATGAAAATAGTCAGACATTTGAAAAGCACTGACTAAGATAAACATGACATTATGATAAAGAATTGGCACTATATGCTATATTTTAGAATAGACTACATGATTTCCAATATGACTGCAAATAGTACAATTACATCAGTTTCAAAAGGGAGATTTCCAAGAGGAGTGCTTTAGTCTTGATTCTGTCCAATATTGTCATCACTGACAAGGAAGCTAATATAAAAATTGCTACTCACGTGCAGATGGTAAACACTTGTAAAATGATAAAAAACTGATACATACAATGCTAATATGTTTGTATAAGTACTTTGGAACTCTGAATCTTTTGGTAAACAGAATAAATTCAAACAGACTCTCTTTAGCATCACCATCTGTAATTATTTTAGGCACAGTAAGGAAGAAAATACACTATGTGTGTGTGCTCATAGATACTCATACATACACAAATGCAGGTCATACTAGATTTCTGTGTCCACTTGTGATTAGTTTAAATGTATCAGGTGGCATTAGAGAGCTATTCTGACATTAAAAGGGGATAAATTGGTAGACTAGTTTTGATCCTTTTAATAATATCCATAGCTCTACTGAGTTTTATTCTGATCCATTATTTCAGCCACATTCACACCACAAAACAGATGTAGATGGGCTGGAGAGGGTCCAGAAAAGGGACACAGAGAGGATCAAAAGACTGTCAAGCTTGTTATTTGAGGAAAGGCTGAGAGAACTGTTTGTTCAGCCTTGAGAAAAGGAAGTTTAGAGGATATCTATCACAGTGTTCCAGTATTTAAAGGTATCTTAAAGGTGGTTACAAAGAAGATGGAGACTCCCTTTTTCACAAAGAGTTGTGGAAAAGACAAGGAGCAATGTGTATAGGTTACTTCTGGGGAATTTCTGATTGAATACAGGAGGAAAAAAGGAAAAAAAAAATTCCACAGGAGCAATCAGACATGGACTAATCTCTGCAGGGAAGTGGTGGATTCCCCAGAGTTGGACAATTTTATGATTCAGCTGGACAGCTAGACTGTGCTTTTGCCAAGAAATGTTAGACCAGATGATATTAGAGGTCTCTTCCAACCTGGTATTCAATGATTCTATGAAACCAAAGGACATATAAAAATTATTTCATCTATTCTGTCACATGCATGAGGCTTACTCTCTCCCTGGATTCCCCAGGGAGACATATACTCCAACAGCTTACCAGTACAAATAGTTGATTGATTTCAATACCTTGATCAAATCTATCACTTAGTACACGATCAATTTCAAAGTGAGCAGGGATCTTCAAGATTTGAAATGGAACAGTGTGAACTTGCTTTCCAAGCTTGAGAAGTTCTGCTCTTTAGGCATGAACGACTCCATGCATGAGCCCATGAAGGGGCTGAGTGGCTGGAAAGCAGCTTGGCAAAGCAGCCTCTGGGGTCCTGCTAAACAGCAGTTTGAATGTGACCCAGGGATGCTCACTGATGACGAGGAAGGAGAACAGCAACCTGGACTGTGCTGGGAACACTGATCAGCAGGTCAAGGGAGATGACCTTTTCCCTCTCTTCAGCACTGGTGAGGACACATCTGCAGTTCTGTTTCCAGTTCTGTGCTCCCCAGTACAAGAGGGAGATGTGAACATCCTGGAGAGAGACCAGTGAAGGCCCATGAGGACAAACAGGGGAACAGAGCATTTTTCTTGTGAGGGAAGGCTGAGACAGCTGGGACTGCTCCGCCTGGTGATGGCTAAAAAGTCAAGTCAAACTCAATTTTAGTTTCCTCACCTTTTTTTTTTTTTTTTTTTTTTTTTTTT
>VWYO01004605.1:0-106540 GCA_013400275.1 Rhadina sibilatrix
GCGCAGGGGGACGGCGGCGGCGGTGCGAGCGTTCTGCCCGTCCGCCCGTACATCTGCTCCTTCCCCGGCTGCGACGCCGCCTTCAACAAGTCCTGGCGGCTGTCCGCCCACCTCTGCCGGCACACGGGCGAGGTGAGCCGGCACGGCTGGGAAGGGGCTCTGTGTGACCGAGGCGTAGGCGCCGCGCTGGGACCCCGCGGGGGACCGGGCAGGCCGCTTCACCTCCGCGGGCGTGCCGGGACACGGCGGGGCTGCGGGTTGTGCCCAGGGCCGGGTGCGACCGGGGCGTCCCGCTGACGGCGGCCTGCCCGGGGCGGCCGAGCCCCCGAGGGGGTGGGTTTTCCCCTGGAACAACTTCTCTCTTTCAGAGGCCGTATGTTTGCGATTATGAAGGCTGCGGCAAAGGGTTCACGAGGGAATTCCACCGCGCCCGACACCTCCTCACGCACACCGGGGAAAAGCCGTTCGAGTAAGGCCCAAACTTGTACTTCTTAAGCTGAAGTGCTTCAGAGCACTCGTAAGGAAAGGAAGTTAAGACCGGACGTGCATGCCTTTGATGTCATGGGCACTGCCATAACATTGTGCACACAGGGTGGGATGAAACCCCCTGTTCTGGCAGTGATCTGTAACTTGAATATGCTTAAAGGAATGGGCAGATCTCCCCCAAGAATACATTATTAAAAGGCTGACTTAGCCTTTGGCTTTTAGTGTCTTCAGAGCAAAGTTCTGTATTTGAGTTGTGAATTTCAGTAGTTTTTCTGTGTGTTGTTCTTGTACAGTAGTTTCTGTATGTGCCTAGGGAACAAGTCACTGACAGCAGGAATAAAAAATGCAGTTCGTTTGCAGGTGCACAGCTGATGGATGCAATGAGAAATTTGGAACAAAATCAAACATGAAGAAGCACATTGAGCGCAAGCATCAAAATCAGCAAAAGCAATATGTGGTGAGTAATTACCTTTGTACTGTACAGTGGAGGCTAAACAAGCACCTTCTTGTGTCTGGTGAAATACTTCAACTTGTTATTATGTGGCACTTGTATAAGTTCAAATACCATGACTTGGATTTCAGCAAACACGTGAACTGAACTGTCATTATTTGGCCTCTAATGATAACCTAATTTCCTCAATAGTGTGACTTTGAAGGCTGTAACAAGTCTTTCAAGAAGCATCAACAACTTAAAGTTCATCAGTGTCACCACACCAATGAACCTCCCTTCAAGTACGTGGATAATTTTAATACTGAACTTTAAGACTTAAACACTGTAGATGAAAACAGGTGTATTTTCTCAGCCTTTTCATTGATGTGGCCGTAAAAGAAAATTCAGTTCATAGTCAGGGCTACAAATACATTCTTGTACTAGTCCTTTGCTCAGTGATCTGTTTTGAGCAACAATCTTGAAAATAACACAACACACACCCCCCCTAGTTTTTAGTTCATACTTTGAACAAGTATACAAGCATAAGAGCTTGCACAGTAATGAAAAATGCAGCTACCTTTATTTCCCAGTAAGAAACAGTAACTTGGCTGACATTGATGTGAATTGTATCTGGAAAAAAGGAGAGAGACTTGGACACTAATCTTGGAAGCTGTGCTTTGCAACTCCATTTGGGTAACACATCACTATAGATCTGCTAAAAGCAAAGTTCAGTCCTGTATTTCTTACAGGTGGGTCACACTTAACGTGAGTGTTCGTTCCACTTAAGTGAAATGCACTGCTGTGGCTGGATGACAGACAAAAATGTCACTGCTCTGCTGCTTCTGTGCATGCCACTTAAACCTTCCACCTTCTGCCCTTCTTTTTATGTTTGAAGAGCCTGCTGGGTAGGGATGATACAAGGCTTGACTCTTCAGCTACAGCTCAACTTTTTGTTTATTTGGAAATAATACTATACTTCTAACTCTCAAAGTCATCCAAATCTATTAAAAAACTATTATGGAATTTACTTTTACAAGGTGGGGGGACACATACAGATCTGTAGGCAAAGGGAAACTTGGATTATTTTGTTCATTTTAATTGTTCTTAACTTAACAAAAAATAGGTAGACATGGTGAAAGAAATGAAACCACTGCTATTTTGTACCTAGATGTAATAAAGAAGGATGTGGAAAGTATTTCTCTACTCCAAGTCGACTAAAGCGGCACGAGAAGATACATGAAGGTAAAACTGTTTTTTCTTTTAAAGTTATGTTTCAGCAAAGGAAAAAAGGACTGCTTCCAGTGCAGAGGATGCACGGATGCAAGACAGATCTGAAAGTGTTCTGGGCCTAGTGATCCAGACAAGACAAGAACACCTGTTTTCCAATAGTAAAGTGGGATATAACTGCGGGGCATTGCAGTGTTCAGTTATGGAGTATTTGGGGCAGTCTGAGCAGAGCTCAGGATTCCATCAGTTATTTCTTCTCCTGAGGTTCTAACTTGCAAATAATCCATCTTTTGGAGATGGGCTGATGGTTACGGCATTAGCCTAGATGTCCAGAGCTTAGGATCAGTTGCCAATTCTGCCACAAATTTCCTGTGGAGCCTTGGCAGAACCGTGTGTATTTTTAGTTATTAATGAACCTCTGTGAGAGGCTTTTAAGTGAAATCATTGTGATGTGGCCATGTACGTTTGAGCTAATCCTGCTGCCCTCCTATCTGTTCTTTCACTAACAGATAACCAGCTTTCCAGTGAGAGGAAAAAAACCAAACCAAACCAACCCAACCCAACAGACTAGGAATAGTACCCAGAAGGCTGTAATTTGTACTGTGATTCCCCTTCTTTAATACAAGGACTTGTTCATAGGTTTTTGAACATTCCAGTCCTGGGATTTAAATAGTGTTGACTTTCTGTGGTTCCTGCCTGCTTAGTAGAATGGTAGAACCTCTTTAGACTCTGGAATATTACTGTATGGTCAGTATTTCTTTTTAATATGCAGGACAAATATTTATATAGAAGTTATATATATTACTAGTTATTTTCATCTATTTGAGAAAAAGTTATGGCCGGGAGGAAGTAGCTTTACTGAAGCAAGGAGAGAGAGTTTCACAAAATCATTTAGGTCAGAAAGGATCTCTGGAGGTCATCTGGTCCAGCTCCCTGCTCAAGGCAGGGCCAGTTGGACCAGGTTGTTGAGGACTGCATCCAGTGGCTTTGAATGTTTCCAGGGCTAGGGCTTCCACAGCCTCTCTGGACAACCTGTATCAGTGATACAAGGTTTCTTATTCAAACTGTTAGGATTTTCTCTTGTTCTAATTTGTGTTGTCTTTTATCCTATTCCTGTGCAGTATGGGAGGAGACAAGGAATAACTTGCTTTTAATTTTCAACGGCTATAAGTGGAGTTCCCCCTTGTAAAACTGGACTGTTTGCCAGACCCTTTGTGATTGTAAATATCTGTCCTGTCTAACAGGCTATGCATGCAAGAAGGAAAACTGCTCATATATTGGCAAAACTTGGACAGAGCTTCTGAAACATAATAAAGTCAGTCATACAGGTAAATTCCAAATGCTTTTGTAAACTTATGATAAAAATAGGAAACCATCCCCTAATATGAAGAGGAGTCCTTCCGGTACTTATTTCATTAACTTGTCAGTGTCACCAAACTTGTCTACTAACTTTATTAGTAAAGTGGCTGTCACTCCAGCTAGACCTTTGATGAAATTGCTGCTCAGTATACTAACTTTGTGATTCAGTTAACAAAAAATGGTTTTTTGTAGGATTTCAGATCTGGATAATTCATACTGCATTATACTCCTGAAGTCTCTAAGTTCCTTGCACTTCATGTTGATTTTAGCATTGTTCTAGTAGACCACTAGGCTTTGATTCTGAGCTTCTGTAAGAAATTGTTAATTTATACTTGTGTTTCTTTCTCCCACCTAGAGCCAATAGTCTGCAGTGAATGTAACAAAACTTTTAAACGGAAGGATTACCTCAAGCAGCATCAAAAGACACATGCTGTGGAGAGGGAAGTCTGCCGCTGCCCCAGAGAAGGATGTGGAAGAACTTACACAACTCTGTTTAACCTTCAAAGCCATATCCTCTCTTTTCATGAGGAGAAAAAACCATTCTCTTGTGATTATCCAGGTTGTGGAAAAGTGTTTGCAATGAAGGTAAGTGTTTTTTTAACTGTTTTTATCTGAATCCCATTATCTGACATTATAAACTTAACTCTTTTTTTTTTTCCCCCTTGCTCTTTGTAAATGTAGCAGAGCCTAGCAAGGCATGCAGTTGTACATGATCCTGAAAAGAGAAAGCTGAACTTGAAAGTAAGTTACACTCTTGGAAAAGTTTTCTCACCCCTACCATGTCACTGCAGAGGAGAGTTTAGAATGGGGCTCCAAGCAGGAAAGCAGATTAAATATCTAGGTAATTTGTGAGATTCTTAATTTATGAAGCTCCTTTAGCTAAAGCAGTCTTGACCTGTACACTGATTTCTTTTTTCCCCCACCACAACAGTAGTCTGCTCCACAGATACATTAAGTTTACTAATGTGGATCTATTTCTGCCAGGCAAGGCGTTCTCGTCCCAAGAGGAGCTTAGCCTCTCGTCTCAGTGGCTACATTCCTCCTAAAAACCAGCCAGAAAAGGATGAGGTTGTGATGGAAAGCAAGACAGTGGATAAGCTCATGGAAAATGGAATACCAGCCGTTGAAATTCAGACTGTGTAGCAAAGGTTAACCAAGACAGTGTTCTTCATGGAATGCCCAATATGCAAAGCTCAACAATAACTTTATCTAAAATTAATATTTTTTTATTTTTTAAATAAATATATATTGTTTACACCGCTTCAGAAAGTCACTGATGCAACTCATTTGACTTTAGATCTTTGTTTTCATCTTTCTTTACTGTATTGTTTTTCTTGATTTCCATCTTCTGGTGTTCTTTCAACTCTTTGTCAGACTTGTGCCTCAAAACACAGGTACTCACTCCTTCTCTAGCAACTTTTGGCTTCGAAAGATAAGTGGCTTTCTCAGACACAGTCTCCAAAATCTGATCAAAAAGCATGAACTGAAAAGGAGAAAAATGGAACTAAATGAACACACAAATACAGATAGAAAAATATTTCAAGCTGCTCTGTAATAACATGCTCTCCTTAGTTTAGCTGTTACATGAAAGAAGCTAGGTGCTAGTCCTAGTTTGAGCATTTCAGCTTGTCCTTTCCTAACTGTTCTTTATTCAGAAGCAGGTTTAGGCAAGTCACTAGAGGAGGATTCAGCCATTTCCTGACATTTAGGCTGGACTGCTGACTCACAGTGTTTTGCTCTTCAAGGGCGTCTGTGAGAGTGGGCTGCATCTGACTCCACTCCCCTCTTCCTCTAGATTCAGATATATTATTATATGAGGCTTTTTTCTTAAGGGGTGGTATGGTTCTAAGGTTAGCAGGACCTGGTAGCATTGAACTGAGCAGTAACAGTGCATTCAGGTAATAACACCGAATTCCTAACCTCATTATACAGCCTTTAAATTTAAGGACAATGTAAATCAGGACTATGCCATGGAATGTTCTGTTCCCTCCCATCGTCAGTTCTTCCTGTTATCCCTTCCCTGTGAATTTAACTTCCTATAAAAAGTTTTTGGTTTTTGGATATAGTGCTATCAGAATTTTTCCCAGCAATTTAGTTGAGACAATCGTCTCAACTCATGAATACCTAATTCACTACAGACATTACGAGGAGAAAAAAAAAGTCTTACACAGAATATTTACTAAAAAATCCATTTTTGTGACTGACAGTGAAGTCTCAAGGCCCTGCAATTACACTGGGAAGTTGCTATCAGCTTCTTAACATTTTTAGAGATGTTCACTTTGCTAGTCTTGGAACACCATTCCAATAATTTTTCATGTAGGAATGGACAACTAACCTTAGCTAAAATTGCATAATGGTGAAATAATCCAGCTAAAATACAGACAAATTCTTTTAAACCACACTGTTAAAAGTTTTCAGTGGTTGAGCTGGCTAAAGCCATAGGTAAGAAAATTTCACCGGCCCCATTAATACGGTGGTGCTGCACAGGAGCAGGAACTGCTTACTCTGCTACCCAAGCCAGTACTGCAGCTGGATTCTAAAGGAAACATGGTATTTGAGCTGTCTCTCTGGGACTACTTTTCTACACCAGTGTTTGAACAGGAGCAACTTAAGGCAGGCAACCATTACTTCCACAGGACCTAGAAAAATCTCAGCAGTACCCAATAGGGAAGGTCAGTACAGCTGCAGCTATTTAATGAAATTGACTGGTCCATCTTTCAGGAACGCACTTACCATGTCTGTACTGCTGCCTTTTGCTTGCCGGATGGTAATTTTAACGTGGTGTTTCTTTTCAATCCACAGTGCTATCTGTTTAATCTTGGTCTCTAAGTCGTTCTTGGCAATAGCTGAAGAAAATGTTAACTCCTTCTGAACCACCCCTGTTTAAAACAGAACTGAAACTGCGTTGGCTTAACATTTGACAAACCTGTACTTGTTGCTCTCTTTTATCAGCTTATTAAGCTTTGTCTGCTTGACTCCCTCCTCCCATGCTGTTTTCTCAGAGCACACCAATCTCATTGTCTCAGCATGCACCACTCTCACCTGAGAGGGTGGCTATTTGACACTCACACTCACTGCCATAACTGGGAGACTGAGTGCATGTTTGAGGCATACAGGGAAATCTCTTCAGGGTCAGAAGGCTTAAGGTATTTTTAATTACAGTCTTGTTCATAAGATCCACAATGTAGGTCTAACAAACAGGTAAGCATTGGATCTGGAATTAAAGACTTAGAGTGCAAATTCCTGTGTTCTGCACGTAGGACAGCTGAAGGTAAAAGCTTTGACATTAGACAGCTCTTCATTTCAAGCCCATTTTATTGAATGGTCGAGTGCAATGTTCAACTGGAGGCATGATGATGCCTTGTAATATATTTTTTACAATCTACAGTCTCTTCCTCCTTGAAGTTTCCCTAAAGTAGCCACCATCTGAATAATATTTTTGTGGTTTCCTGAACATAGCAACTCACTACCACAATAATGCTCTACTCTAAAATCAGAGCTCTACCCAAAGCACAGCTATCTTCATTACCCTTGGATAAGAGAGGATACAAGGTCACATGCCTTTTCTAAAATCTCTTTGCCAAACTCAGTTTGTTAAACTGCTGGAGCAGGTGGTCTTAAAAAAACCAAAAAAAACCTGCAAAGTGTTAAATATTGAAAAAAATTCTCTTACTCTGTGCAAGAAAGGGCTTCAGACTTAGTCTTCCTAGCAGCAAATGGGGAAGAGAGTGTTCCATGACTACTGGTGACAAACTATCTAATAATATGGGTGTATCTGGTCCTTAGTTTGTAAAAAAACACCTGCCACTCTATGCCTTAGTAAAAAAACCAGAAATTCAGTAAGTCTCATGGAACCAGAGCCTTGTTATATTCACTGAAATAAAGGTATTTTTTAAAAAGTCAGCAGATGCCAAAATATCAAATCCTGAGAGGGCAATAGAAGACTTCTCTGTGGAAGACTGGACTAATCCAAAATTTTATTTTCACCACTACAAATCCTTAATAGCGTGGACTGCAGTGACATTGCTTTGGATTTACACAAATACAAGTAAGAGGATTTAATCTGTTGAAACCACCTTTAATGCAGCATTTTTCCAAGCCCTCAGTGTTGTAGTGTTTACAGTGCACATACCTGGCTTTGGACTTGCTTTTTTCTTCTCTGCACGTTTAAGCTGTTCTTCGTGAATCTGCTGCCCAGTCATTAGTCTGTAAACTGGAGGTTCTACATTCTCACGAAGCAGAACCAGTTTCAGGCCACGTTCATCCATAAGTCTGAGTGCCTCTGCTCGGTGCATGTTTCCTAAGCTCTCCCCATCCTGGTTGATTACATGCAGAATACGATAGGGAATTCTTCGCCCAACACTTCCGAATGCTGCTTTCCGTTTTGGTTGTGTGTGAGATTTTTCATCTGTACAAAATGCTTGAGTAATCCCAAACAGAGCCGACTTCCTAGGGTCAGGTACCACTATCCAGAATGGAGAAAAAAGCCACTTTTGTGCTGTCTGTGTCAGAAGAGTACCAAAGAACCTTTTTGCATATCTGTTCTCATTTCTGGTTGCTTGACATAAATGTTTAATTGTGCACAAGGCACTCATTCTGAGGAAGAAGAAAACACAAGTTACCCCATCAGTCAGATTCTTCTAATTGTATTAGAAAGACTTGACTTCAGTTCAGTAAACCCTAGTGTTTGTAACTACTCTTTTAAAATTATACATGGTGCTACTATACAGAATAAGTGATCAACAGTCATTTTACAGAAACAAAGGGATTTAACCCAGAGAGAAAATCTGACAAATATGCAAAATGTATGAGTTGAGGTTACCTTCAGCATCTTAAAATCTGAGCCTAAACTCCTTTAAAGAATCCAATATTTCTAGTTCCTTTCTCCACACTTTTAAATTTAAATCTAAATAGTTACAGGCATCTGTACTGACATGGTACTCAAAAAGCTATTAACTTTCAAACATGCTTCAAAATATACCCGTGCTTGAAGACTACTGAAACTCATCTTTGAGACATTTCTTCCATTGGATTTTTTTTTCCCCATTCTTCCCCGGTTCATGAAATCCCCCTGGCAATTTTGGTGCAGCTGGCCATTATATGTATTTTGTTCAGACCTTCAGAAATTGTCCATTTTCTAACAGCTGCAAAAAACTTTGGAAATAAAAAGCAAATTGTGAGTATTCTCTGCAGTTTTCCTTTTTTATGTTTAAAAGAGAGCAATTACAGGAAAAGCCAGGGATAATGCAGGAAACCAAGCATGTGTCATACCAGAGGAGTTGGCAAGAGTGAGACCTCTTTTGCGCCCAGGAGAGAATGTGACTCTGCTCTATAAATACATGCACACATACACATATATGACATTGTGTAAACATGCATCCATGTGCATACACACACATGGAAAAGGTGTAAATTATCAGCAAGGATAAAAAGCTATTTATAATTTTAAGCAGTGTTGGCACAGGAACAAGTAAAATGATTTGCCTGTGAATAAACTTAGTCTGAAAAGGGGTTAGTCTGGAGCCTGGGATGGACTTCATACCTCAGTAGTAGGGACAAAGTCCATGCAAACTGCTCGAAGAAGGAGCCAGATAAGTTCATGAACAGGGCAGTCTGATAACTTCTGTATGCTACAGCTGGATCTAGAACTCAAGCTAGCCACAGAGCACAGAAGTAACAGGACTTCCACAGCAGCCTAAAAACAGCTGATACAGCTACTGTCCCTTCCTGCCCTGGGCTCTGCCTCTGCCCAGTCCTGTGAAAACAGCTTTCTGTCTGGCTGTGACAACAGCCCTATGACTGAACACCCACTGCCAACACCCAAGTATCTTTGGGCATCATCAGTACAGCCACACAGAAGCCACAATGTCATTATTTTTTTAGATTATTTCATAAACCAGCTCTGGATCATGCACTGCAGACTTGGTCCGCAATCTGGGCATGACTGCTCCACTACTAAATGATATAATTAAATTTATCTTCCATTCAGAGGAGCCTGGCTTGCCTTCAAGAGCTACTGTTTTATAACACTAACTAACATTATCTCAGCAATGGAACAGCAGCTTGTTTTAAGGAAATGTTGCTTCTGCTCAGCCAAACACATGGTGTTGGTGGTATTCTCCCTCATCCTCTGATGCTATTTAAATCTAATAAATACAGCCTTAGCTATCAGAAAGCAAATACTCTTTTTTTATGGAAGGGTGTTTTCTTCGCGTACCACGGCAGACACGCGTGTTTCGCGTTGTGCACCTCGGTCATCCTTGTCTCGGCAAGGCCGGCTGACCCGGCTGCCTGGGGGCTCCAAGGAGCGGGCAGCTCCGGCCATACTGGGACCCGCAGGAGCGGCCGCGCTGCCCGTGCCGGGCGGCTTCCTCTTCCTCCTCGCTGCTTCCCGTGGGTGTCCTCCGGTAAACAGGGCAGAAGGGCTGTACGTGGCTGTGTGACCACCGTGCCCTGTCGTGTCCGCCTTTCCCGCCTGTGCGTGTCGCGGAGGTCACTGCGCGTGCCTGTGGCGTGCCCGTGTGCGTGACCCGCGGCTCCCAGTGACCCTCTCTTACCTGCCTGCCGGCCGGGCCGGGCCGAACCGAGCCGAACCGTCGGCTCCGGCCGGCCAAAGCAGCCGAGAGACCGGCCCGAGCCGCCGGGAAGTGGCGGGACGCCCCGCCTCTCCCCTTTCCTTTTCCTCCTGCTCCTCCTCTTCCTCTTCCTCCTCGCGCGCCTCCGCCTCTTGCCCCCGCCGCGCGCGTGCCCGTGGGCGCGCCTCCGTCGGTCCGCTGCCGCGTGAGCGCGCGCGGTGGGCTCGGGGGGTGCGAGCGGGGTCCGCGTGTCCCTGTGCCCGGTCCCTGTGTGCCTGCGTGCTCCCGCATCCCCAGGCCGACACGCGTGGCGTGCCCGGTGCTGTGTGCGCGGTTGTCGGGAGCCGCTGTTCCCTCCCCTGCATGGCTCCGCGGGTTGCCGGTGTGCTGCGCTGCCGCGGGTGTGAGGGCCGCGGCTGGGACAGGGCCCGCGCTCTGCCCAGGGGCCAGCCCAGCAGGGCCGTCTGTTGCTGCGAGCCCGGATTATGTGCGTGCTGAGTACTTCGTGCGTGTGTTGAGGCATAGAATCGTAGAATTTGGGTTTGGGTTGGGAAGGATTTTTAAAGCTCATCTACTCTAATCCCTCTGCAATAAGCAGGAGAGCAGCAACGTCTTCAACTCGATCAGGTTGCTCCGAGCTCTGTGTGTCCTGACCTTGAATGTTTCCTGGTATGGGGCGTCCGCCACTCGTCTGGGCAGCCTGTGACAGTGTTTCACCACCTTCCCTGTAAAAACATCTTCCTTACCTCTATTCTAGATATACTTTTAGTATATCTTTTAGTTTTAAACCATAACCCTTTGTCCTGTCACTACAGGCCCTGCCAGAAAGTCCGTTCTCAGGCTCCCTTCAGGCACTGAAAGGCTGCTGTGGGGTCTCCCCACGGCGTTCTCTTCTCCAGACAGTTCTCTCAGCCTGTCTCCAGAGGAGAGGTGCTCCAGCCCTTAGAGCATCTTTGTGTCCCTCCTCTGGACTCACTCCAGCAGGTCCATGTCCTTCTTGTGCTGGTGGCCCCAGAGGCGGAGGCAGCCCTGCACCAGGCTGTGTAACACAGCAGTGCCTCAGTCCCTGTCCCCACAGCAGTGCCTCAGTCCCTGTCCCCACAGCAGTGCCCCAGTCCCTGTCCCCACAGCGGTGCCTCAGTCCCTGTCCCCACAGCAGTGCCCCAGTCCCTGTCCCCACAGCAGTGCCCCAGTCCCTGTCCCCACAGCAGTGCCCCAGTCCCTGTCCCCAGCGTGGGGCTGCGGGCCGGGCTGTGTGTGCGGGGTGCGGGCAGCGCAGGGCAGAGCTGAGGCTGCAGGGGTCAGCAGCGTGTGAGGCTCTGCAGCGGCGTGAGTCAGTCCGAAAGCGTCTCGAATGCTTGGATTTGTTACCTTCTTTGGTAGGAGAAGCTCTGTCTCGGCTTTGCGAGCTCCTCCATCCAATTTGGAGACAGAAACGTTTGAAAGAGAAGCTGAAATTCATGTGCAAGCGTCGTGCCCCCGGCTGTAAGGAACACGCTAAGGCAATCAGCCAGTACCTCTTCCCGGAGCCCAGGGGTTCTGTCTGTCCAGGGATGCTGTTTAGCCATCCGGGCAGAAGCTGGAACAACAACCAGACTGAAAGCGTGCTTGTGTTCAGAATTTAGTACAAAATGAAGCTATGGGAAGCAGCTGTCCCTCCTGCCTGAAAACAATTAGAAATTTTTTAGCTTACATGATTTAGGCCACAGATAAGTGACCCTTTTTTCCTATCCCTCTCTTCTGTCCAGGAAGAAGAAATGCAATGAAAAGCTGACCTTTATTTTTTGGGGGTTGAAAGCTTTATGATCTTAACTGTGGTCTTGGAATGGTTTAGTTTCATGTGATTGCTGGTTTTGTTTTGTCATTGTGGCACATACATGTAAAAAAAGGTCTGTCATTGCTTCATGCTCTCCATCTTCACAGAAGATATCATGAGGTATTCGTCTGCAAACCCAGAAAACTTTGCTAAATCAGTTCATTATCTGAAATTCATTCATATCACCTTATCCTCATTAAAAGTCCTCACCGGCAGTAATGAATTTGGAAAAATGCCAGTAACAGAATTAGCCAAGTAGATGGTGAGCTGTGTTAAGACCCTGAATGACAACTGTAGCTTCTCCTATTATGTGCAAATAGAGCCGAATTTTTCCATCCTGCTCTTTTGTGCTTTTTTAAAATTTTACTCAGGCTTTATGCCTTTAGAGTTGTAAACTCTTTCGGGAGCAGGGATTGCCATCACTTACATCAGTAGAATGCCTAAGAAAACTGGATCTCAGTTTGACGCTAGTGAAACATAAATTATTGAAATTCTACAGTATCCAGTTGTGGAAAGTGAAATATTCCACAATAAGGAAAGGCGAGACAAAAAAGATTTTTACTGCTCTTTTCATGGTCTGGAAATCAAGTGTGGAATTTGAATAAGCATGAAGGGAAATTTTGGCAGAGCTGAGGCCTGGAGAGATTTTTTTTTATCATCAGCTGCAATATGCATTAGAAGAGAGCGTGTCAGCAGCCCCCTTGCAGTTAGCGACTATTGCCACTCTGAGAACCATCCCCACAAGACACACAATTTTCAGCAGTGTTAGTAGCAGCAATAAAGCTAATAATCCTCTTCACTGTGCTAAAACTACCTTCATGAAAGCAAGGTACTTCAGAGCATACACCTTGCATTCCTCCTTTCTTCCCATTGTTTCATTCTGTTAAGTTTAAACCTGATGCTTGTTTTACTTCTTGCCTTTCTACTTAAACATGGTGTGCCAAGGAATATTGGAGCCTTCTAATGCTGTTTGTCCTCAATTAACTTGATCTTTCTGGGGGTTCATTTCTCCTCGTTCTTTGTCTCATGTCTGTTTACACTGTAATTGTCCTGGGGCCATGCTTTCATATGTGCCTGCCACAGCGAGACTGCAGTCTTAATTATTTGAAAGACACTATCATAATAAGTGCAGTTAATAATAACTTTCTTCCTTCTACTTTGCCTGATGCACATCATCTTCTGCCCACCCCTGACAATACACTCAGTCATTTATTTGCTTTTTAATTCGTAAATCTTCATCTGCTTCCCCCCCCCCCCCCTTTTTTTTCATTTGACATTTACTTCAAAGTTGTTGTTTTCACTTTGTTATTTTTTGTGCCATATTAAGGTCTGTTCTGCTAGACCTTGTGCCAAACCACAGACATTTCATTCCCCAGATAATTTTAAATGCAAATATATGAGAAGGGGAAAGAATGGATGGATGGAGAGATTTCTGGTCCTTGTATATGAGCAGTGCAGTGATGCGCAAGTGTGGATGTTATTAATGTCAGTAATTATTGTGAGGCTCAAGATGTTACTGAGAAACTTCTTCCACATTAACAACTGATCTCTGGGGGGTGGTTTCAATGTTCCCTGAGGATGTTGGAAATTGGTTCCAGTCCTTCTGTGTTTTGGGGTTAGTTTTAAAATCAAAGAAACACAGAATCATCCAAGTTGGAAGAGACCTTCAAGATCACCTAGTTTAGCCATCAGCCCTGCACCAGCATAATCCCCACTTGGAATCTCTCCCCAAAGCTATTTATTATGGGCACAGTGATGTGAGCAGAGAAGGAGGATGCCCTTGGCTGGGTAACAGTATGTTCACCTGGAGACCCGAGGCTATGGTTTACTGTCATTCAGGCTTCATCACTCATGTTGTGGGAGCAGGAAGCGAGCTACTGAAGTACCTTACACCTGCAAGGAGCTCTTACTTGCTGGCTCTGGGTGGAGGACTGGTCTTGAACCTTGGTCCACAGCGAATATCTTGCTTCTACGTAAACCGGAGCTGTGCTTATGAATATCTGGTCAAAAAGACTTCAAGTGCCAAACAAGATCATCAGGAATTTATTAGTGGTATTTTTGGGTTTATGCAATGCCTGGGACCCTTGGGCATGGAGCAGTAGCAGTGTGTAGGACAGCAGGTTTTTTTCACCCTTATTACTAAATCTGTGATTAGTCTCCTGCACACTTGTGCTTACAAAAGTACTGAGCATCTGGAGGGCTGCTTACCCTGCGCACCTCTGTTTTCCTGTTTTTTCTGTATAATTCCCTCCTTCACAGGGCGTTTCAGCAGGGAAGCTTTGGGGAGGACTTGGAGAGAGTTTCTTACTCCTCCCCACTCCCCAGTCCTGCTGGCAGCTGGCATGGCCCCCCTCCACCTTCCTGCTGGTTATAATCATAAGCTGTGTGTTTCTGCAGACCCCTGGTTCAGAGAGGGGCCGTAGCCTCCCCTTTACACTCCTTAGTGTTCCTTTTCCCGTTAGTGTTTATGGAAGACTTTCACACATAACTCAGATGAAAAACTCCCTTGTGCTGAGCTGAGCATTGCCATATGGCAGAGAACACGTCAGAGTAAACATGTATTTAAAGGACACAGAGATTCTGGGTGTGTAGTAGGTCCAGATTTCTGGATCTGCAGTAGCTCATTTACTCCTTTTGTATCCACAGCTTTTGAAAGTTGCTTCCTACACAAACTTCTCTATTTTTGTTCTAGCAAGAGACAGCAAAAAATTAAAGCAAACCCCAAAATTTTGTTGTAGTGAGTGGTAAATGGTCACTGCTAACTGATGCTCTGCACAGAATATACAAATATAGTTGAAACAGATAAAGTTTTGTTTGATTTCTGAGGTCTGCCCCTGTTGTGGGAATTCAAATAAATCTTTTGAAGATGCATGGTCTGCCATTAAATTGCTTGGGCTGAATTACTGAATCCAGGCAAAGAACCAATTTTGCTCCCTGAAAAGCAAGGCTGACTGAATTTGTTAAAATGTTAATCATAGAGCAAGCCTGTGGGTCCCTGGGGCGAGATGCAATTAGAGTTAAAAGTTCGCAGTATAGAAAGTTTTTTAACTGTCTAGTTTTACATCTTGACTGTAGGGAGAGGAGTTTCCACTGTACATTGAAAACATTGTTCTACAGCCTTTGCAAGTTGTTGGGTTCAGCTGCGAAGATTTTAAAAGCTGCTTTTGTTGGCAGCCTAGGACACATCCGTGACCTTATTAAAGTGGAAGTGAAAGCTCTCTTCTTTTTTTTTTTTCTTTTTTTTTTCTTTTTTTTTTTTGCAACAGTAAATCTACTAATTTTACAGTCAGTTGAACAGCAATAGATTAATTTGTTTAAAGTCTGCATTCACAAAGAAAATGTGAACTTCGCTGCCTTGAATACCCGAAACTACAGTGCGATATTTAAAGGGTAGAAACTATTACAACTTGCCCTAGAATGGTCCAAGCAGTTCCCTGTCACCTGCTTCTCAGCACAGGTGCTGACCTCCCCGTCTATTCTATCCCTCCTGACAGACTAGCAGCCAGGCTGGGGCTTTGTGTGCAACAGAGAGCGCTTTTCCAATGACTGGGCCAGTTTTCTTCAGCAACCACAGGAAGCAGAATAAAGAAAAGGTTAAGGGCCAACGCAAGGGTCAGAATGGGTTAAATTTAGTTAACATCAGAGGTTATAGCTTTTAACAAGAGCATGAAGGAAACTTATTTGAAGATGCAATTTGTTTCTTCTTTGTCAACCATTATTGTTTTTTACTCTATTGATAGTGACAGCTTAACAAAGTTTTTATATGCCAGGGTTTTCATCCTTTAGAGGATAAAGAACTGTGATGCAAAAAAGAGATGCAGGTGGAAGACTTTATAAAGCCTCCATGATTTTCAAATTGAGGGTTGAAAGTAGGCTCCCTGCATGGTTAAGTCAAAAATAATTTGTAAATGTTAAAAAAAAATACACATTACGGACAGAGGAACTGCCCCCCTTTTTTTTTTTTCTCCAGCATAGCTTGCCAAGAGTAGTGTTTCATCAGAAGCCTTACAATCGGCCTGATTTTGTACGTATTTTTTTCCAAGGTAATCTTATTTTCTTTTTTCATCGCCCTCTAAAGATGATCAAAGTCAAATGCCTTTAACAACAGTCTTCATCATCTCGCTTCAAGATATTTTAGTCTATAATGTACAATGCTGGGATTTTTGTGGGCTTTTTCTCCCAATTTGGTGAAGAAGCAGAAACTAGAAAATACACTCAGTGTAGCTGCAGTGTTAGGTTCTCAAATTCTTGGAATGCAAAATGAGGAAAGTTTAAGTCTTTCTGAAAATTATTAAAGAAAAATAATTTTAAAAGGTTCAGTAGCATTTTTCACACTTTTGTACACTTTTGTACAGATCATCTTCTGCCAATTATTTTTTATCAAAATTAATAAAATCACTAATTTCTTTTGTCTGTTGTTTTATCCTGATACAAAGTAAAGAACTGAAATAAAAAATTAAGTCTGTTAACAATTCATATGTCCAAACAATGCATTTTGGTACGTTTCTTTTTTCTTTTTAACATGTTTTCCTTGAGGGGAGAAAAAAAAGCTTGTGTGATCATCCTGTCATCCTGTCTCCCTGTCCATCTGTCTCTCTGCAAGTTCTCTCAGCAGTTTTAATTGCTTGGACACTTCAGCTCCATTTGGCAAAGAAATAGGAGCCTCAAAGATATTGTACATTTATAATGACTATATGTATTTCTGACAAGGTTTGTGGAAACAGGGGAGAGACCTTCAAATTGGTGTCTTGTTCTGGCAGAAGGGTTCATACAGCTGACCAGGCTGTATATGTGTGTGGGCTGCCCAGGTAGCACACAGGTGTAATCAGACCTGATTGTGGCCTTTCAGTACTTAAAGGGGGCTTGTAAAAAAGAGGAAAATTAACTTTTTACACTGGCAGATAAACACATGGCATAGACAATGGTTTTAAACTAAGAGAACAGATTCAGAGTAGATCTTAGGAAGAATTTCTTTACTCAAGAGGGTAGTGGGGCACTGGCACAGGTTGCCCGGAGGAGTTGTTGATGGCCCATCCCTGGAAGTGTTCAGGACCAGGTTGGATGAGGCCCTGAGCAACACAATTTAGTGGGTAGCATTCCTACCTTTGACAGAGGGGTTGGAATGAAATAATCTTTAAAGTCCCTTCTGATCCAAACTCTATAATTCTGTAATGCCATAATCAGCTACAGTCCACTGTGTCTTTTGCCTTGCCAGCTGCTCAGGGGCTGCACGGGTGATGTGTAAGGCTGAGGGGGATTTTGAGATGAGAGAAGGAGCCCGAGTGTTTTGATAGTAATTGAGAGGTGTAGGGAATGTGCTGGGGTGATTTGGATCTATAGTCTTGGTATTTGATACGGTAGGTCTGCTGTAGAGGGTAAGAAGACTGGGAACTGACAAAATAAGCCTCAGCAAATCAAGTATCAGTTATTTCAGTGCTCATTTGCTCACAGGAGAAATTTCATCTGATTTGTGGTGTCATTGCTACCAGTGTAACAAAGGCTTGGAATTTCCAATCCACTTGCTTATGTTAACTTGGGCTAGTGCTGGGTTCCCAGCTGTAGAGCCAAAAGCTGGTTTTGCTCTCCAGAGGGTTGGATTTTGCCTCTTGGTAGATGTTATCACTTTGAATTTTCTGGGAGGGTTCTGTTTGGAATCAGTTAGTATGAACTATTTTGTTGGTGTAGAATTAATTCTTCCCTAAGGCACAGCTAACACATCTAGAGAAAGTCTGTGCAGGTTGTAGATAGAAGCATTTGCATTGGTATGATGTGCAGGCAGGTATATAGACTCCTGACTGGCTAAGGACTAGAGAAGGGCAAGAGGGAGCTGGAGAAACACAGGGCCTTCTCTGTTCCCAAAGATGGGGAAGGTGGCACAATCAGGCTCAACCAGCTGAGCACTGTGTATCCCCCTCTCTTTGGTCCACACAGGGGCAGCCTCTGCTGAGGAGGTGACTTCGAAAGGTGAGAAACAAATGAGAAAAAGTATGGATCTCCACAGCTCAGGCAGACTGGCCTGGAAAAACACAACAAAAACTCCCACTTACTATTCTGCTCACAAGCTGCCACCAAAACTCAGCTGTGAGGAGAATAAGAGCATCTTTTTAAAAATGTAAAACTGTCTTTTTTTTTTCTTCTGAGCTGCTCTTACAGGGTTTAAAGCATTAATTTCAAAAGCTTCAAAAAGCAGCAGGCATCAAACAGTCCAGGCTGAGTGGAAGCTTGGGGAGGAGAATTGCAAAGTAAGTTGTGAGGGTGATGGCTGCAGACATGGAAGCAAGGTTATTTGTTTGTTACAAGTCAGTGATCATAGCTTGCTGTTAATGATGGAGCAGCAGAGAAGGAGAGTTAGAGCAGCTCAGCGAGCCCTGGATTCACACAGCCTAAAGTTCAGCTACATCTTTTGTCTTCTGCTTCTGTTGTCTGGGTGAATCTTGGATTGGGAGTCAGGAGATGTGAGTTTTGTCTGCATTGCTGACGTGCCCTGTGACCTTGGACAAGTCTGTTCATCCCCGTGCTTCTCCTCTCATCTTTTTGCTCACTTAGAATCTCTCTCCCTTTTTCCTTGCAGTCTTTCCCTAATTATATATCTGGACCATGGCTATCAGAATGCAGCTGTGCTCTCAGGTTAGGCACTGCTATTGTCTGAGTGAACCATAAAGAAATCCTTCACTGAGCACTTCATAGGACTCTCCTGTTATCTCAGGGTTTCACTGACAACCTTAATAAAATAAAAGACTTCAAAAGACTGAGTGTTCCTGCATACTGCCCAACTGCCTGCTTTTTCTGTAGCATCATGAACAAGAAAAAAACATAAATTCTGGTCCCTGGGTTGTCAGAAAATAATGATTTATAGTATTTCATACTTCCTGATTATTGGTATATTTTTTGCTCCTGAAATCTCAGTGTTAACTTCAGTACTTCACAGTGCCTAATTTTTTTCAAAGCAAATTATAAACCAGCATGCTTCTATATATCTTACTCATTTTGATAGGTTCTTCTTAATTTTGCTCTTTTGTGGAGGTGCAGTTCATGTGTCTGAGACTAGGGACAAAGCCTCCTTCAGAATTAATTACAGAGCACCTCTGAATCTATTTATCTATTTTATCCCCATAAGGATGGGGTCCACTGCCAGGGTAACTGGCTCTGCAAAGTTATCTCAGCAAAACTAAGTATGTTCTTTAAGTTCAACTTGCCTTGTATATGCTGCTCTACCTGGTCCAAGATGTCTGCATCATATTAAAAAAAACCCCTACTATGCTCTTGGAAAAAAAAAAATTACATCCTTCAGCAACAAAGCATGCATACCAATAATCCATATCTGCCCTTGCATCTCCTTCTGTTCCAATCAGAATTCAGAATTCATGGATTTTTCATGAGATCTGTAGGGAAACTCATCATCCAGAGTTTTGTGTTTCACATTGTCCTACAGTGTTGTGTCTCTTGTCTTTATATCTGGTGTGGTCTCAGACAGCATCTACAGCAAACCTCTCACAGCTGTGTCAGCTTTCAGCATCCTGCATAAATTGTCTGATGCCAGAGTTTGTACAGTTGTAGTTCCAGATCCCAGAGTGCATTACCTCATGTTTAACTCTGATAATCTCCCTCCCCTTTCCCTTCTGCCCTCCCTCCACATCATATAGGATTGGAAGAACGGGTTTTCGGCTTCAGGAGAAAGAGCTGTCAAAGACAATTTAGTACTTTGTGATAGAAGTGCAGAATTAGAGAATAATTTGGGTTGGAAGGGACCTCAGGGGAGTCATCTGCTCCAATAATATACTAAGAATTTTGGACTATGACCTCAACTTGGGTGAAAAAAACCCAAACCCCTTACTTATCTGCGAATCAGTTCAGGAATCAGCAGGACCTGAGTGATTCTATCATGCTTCCCTTTTACATTCTGATGAAGGGTGGAGAGCCTTATGTATACATTTTCTTAAAAGCAATTACAGTCCTACAAGCTCAGTCCACTTCAATATAAGAAAATAACCTGTATTTGAATAGAACATTGAAGACTTGTTAATAATTTTAAAGCACTTAAGTGGTGCTGAGACAACTCTGTATTCCAATCAATTTATATATTTATTTAGATTCATGTGCCAGTGATGCTCACATGGTATCAGACCATAAGTTATCTACATAAATTAAACATGGGTGATGGAGCCACAGAAATGAGTCATAATTTTTTCTTTTAAAAGCAGCAGGAGGTAATTGTTTTTATAAGGAATTCAGAAACTAGCTCTGCATCAGAACATATAATTGTACTCAGAAATCAAACAAATTATTCCCATATTCAGCTAAGACCAAGTAACCATCACACATAGATGGTGTTAGAAGGACTGAGCATTTATTTGTGCTGTAAAGGCTCACATACATTTATTCTGTTTACATTTGTAGAAGGAAAATCATTCTGTAAAATATGCTAATAATAAGTTCTGTATTATTGACCACAACACTATCTTTAAAAAAAATCTGAATTTATTTATCTGCAGCTATATAGTGTTTCCCTATGTTCAGTGTAGTATAAAGTTAGCATCTGGCCCTAACAAGTAAGGGCATGAGCATACATAGAGAAACTGAAGTTTCTTGTTTGTCTGCTTATTTACAAAGGAATAGAGCAGAAGCACTGGAATAATTTTTTTAAGATGCAAATCTCATTAATCTGAACCAACATGTTTCAACATGTCTCTGAAAAAGATAAGAGTTCTTGTTAGCTATTTCATGTCTGGTTAAAAATAAAGTGGGAGAAATCACAGTATCTTTTCTGAAATGGCCAAAAAAGGGAAAAAGTTAAAAACAAGCCTAGAAACCGGGCCAGTTGGTGCTTTATTTAGTGGTTCTTTTTCCATTAGCTCACCCTGCTTTTGTAAACTTTGGAGAGGAATGCTGTGTTATAACAGTAGCATTTGCTTTGCTTTTACAGTTCCATATGTGGATAATGAAAAACAACTGTAATTTGTGGGCTTGAAGTATAATTAACTGATGCCCTAGAAGGTAAACAGTTTCTTCTAATTAAGTCAAAAAATCCAGTCATGAGCCAAGCAAAGTAATTTATATAGAGGAAATGTAACAAATATCTGAACAATTATATAAAGGCTGTCCCACTGTATTTTATTTTGTTATAATTGTATTAATCATAGATCCTTTGGTGTATTTCTGATAAAATTAAATATAGTATATAAAGTAGCATTTAGCTGGAGCCAAAGGCTTTGCGTAAGAGGAGCAAAAGACAGGTTCAGGTTTTCGCTCTATGAGCTTTATATCAAAATTTGTGATCTCTCATTGCTTCAGGCTAGGCATGTGAACTTAGTTTTCCACATTCCCACGTTCACAAACTGACAGCAGGAGAAACAGAAAAAGCATACAAAATTTCCAAATTTGGATGTTGTCAATGAAATTAAATAATTAGCTTTTGGTTGGCAATCACTATATCTTTTGTGCAGTGTACAAAGCTACTGATCTTTTCCACCTGAACAGATTTTGTCAAAGTGTAGAGCCGAATTATTTGGTATGGAAATGCCCTGAGGCCCTTCATACCTTCTTTGCCCTCTGCAGGCTGGGTTTTGTAGCTGAACTAAATTTCATTAAGTACATCAATTACTAATTACTAAATTGTGCCTCAGTAGTTAAGCTGAGCCCTGAAAAGAATAAAAGAAATCGAAATCGAAATCGAAATAGAAATATAGAAATAGAAAAAATTAAGTTGGAAGGGACCTACAGCAATCATCCAGTTCCCATCCAGCCTGTCTTCTTCAGGGCTGACCAAAAGTTAAAGAATGTTATTAGGGGCATTGTCCAAATGCCTGTTGATCACTGGTGGGCTTGGGGCATCAGTCACCTCCCTAGGAAATGTGTTCCAGTGTGACCTTGTGGTGAGTCAACCCAATCAGCTCAAAGGATCCCCACTCTGAGTTTCTGTGAATATTCAGAATAGCATATCCCCATGGAAATATGGGTTTTTTGGGACACAGTTCACTTGGACAGAAGGGGGACAATATTCCACCGACAGGACACATCCTTTCAGTAAAAAAAAAAAAGAAAAGCTGTTCAGTTTTAACTTGAGGTTTTCCATAAAAACAGTTTCGGTGGAAAATTTGGACAACCCGTAGATAATAACTGCTCGCAAAGTTTGCCAAGAAAAAGGGCAGAACATTGTTTATTGACCATATAAGCACTTGTCTTTGTTGACGACTATATGGGTTGGAAATATCTGCTGTAGTCTGAACAAATGTAGAGTCCTAGGGTGGTGTTAGTTCAGTCACTGGAATTGCATAATGTCATTTGCATAATCACTCCTGTAGCAGTAACTACTCGATACCTCTGCAGTTATGGTGGTAGTTTTGTTGAATGCATAAAGGAGGAATTAAAGAACCTGCTTCTCCTCCCTTCCCGGTTCCCTGTTGATAGCAGAAGGGCCCATTATCTGGGGCAGGCACATAGGGATGTGCACTTCAGCAAAGGGTTATGATCTGTGTTCATTACATGCAAATTTGCTGGAGCATTAATCTGCTAGGCATTAACATAATATCAGTTGGTGCCTCGGAGTAATTCTCATCTGATCTAAAGCATTCCTCATGTAAGCAAAACAGTTTGCCTACATAGAGAAATTATGAACTAACCATATCAAAATCAGCAAATGTGAACCAGAGTTGAATGTGACCTGATTATATGTGCAGAGCCCCACTGCCTTACAGGCAGTTTATTCAGTTAAATAATCAAATTAAACAAGATAGTCCTAAATACATCTTGCTTAACTTGATTACTTAAATAAGCAGCCATCTGGCAAGAATGACACAGATTAAGTTCTCCCTTAATTTTTTCTTCTTTTCATTTTTCAACTCCAGAATTGTTTTGCACCTTGTGCTTATTTCATGTTACTTCTCTGCTGGAGTATCTTCACATAGAGATTGGGGGCAGAAGTTAATAGATATTATTACACAAGTACAAGCTGAACTCACTGTCTCTGCAACTTGATATTAATCAGCTGAAAGGAGTACATTAGCAACCCTATTTATACAATTATTTAAGCCACAGGAGAATCAATTTGTTGCTAGAGGAATACAGCTGAAATTTGTCAGTATTAGAAGGCAAGGAAGTACAAGTGAAAATCCTAGCAAGTTTAAGTAATCCAGTTCCATATTTGAAGTCAAAGACCTGATTTCATTTGAAGTATTTTTGTCTCATTGAAAAAGGAACACTTTATGCTAGTCTTTATTAAATAAAAAGTGCTTTCAGGTTGACAAAGCATTACTTAAAGTCTGATTCTGTGTGTTAGAACTGCTTTACACATAGGGACTGTCCTACTGACTTTGAAGGCATAAAAGGCTTGAGAAAAGTTTTGTATGCAGGAGAGTACTGAAGAGCTGGGACTGCTGAGAGGCTCATTGGCATGTACCTGCACAAATCTTTGCTTAGAGCTTTGGATAGTTATAGTTACAAGGATTATACTACAGTGAAATTAGAAAAAAGCAAATTATGTTTGATTGGAGTGGAATGTTTTTTACAGTGACCTTATGTGGTCTCTTGCTTACAAATGTGTGCTGTGCTCTGCAGTGTCTCGAGAAGAGAGTATCCTCAATTCTGACACTTGTGTAATCCATGGGTACTAAGACCAGCAGTTATTCCTCTCTTTTGAGGATGCAGGCCTGTGGAGCTTGACATAGTTTCCAACACACAAATCAGTTCTGGCGTTTGGCTCTCTAAACATTCACTTTTACCAAATGCTTTCAGATCCCACTCCCTTTTGTTATGTGACTCTGGAAAGCCCACATGTGTGGGTACTGCTGTGGCATTCTCCCCCTGCATGTCCTGGGCCTGTCAGCTGGATAATGTGCCCATCTGCCAGCTGTATTTTGCTGTGACTGATCTGACTATTGCCATTCCCCTCCCAGCTGCCCCCATTTTGCAGGTGGAGGGCTGTCCATGTGGAAAAGTTAGGGGCAATGCTGGCACTTACAGCTGTACTTGCACTTAGGAGACGAGTTGTTACAATTCCTGTTCCTTTGTATCCACGTGCAGCATAAGGTGAACTTCTAAAAAAGGAAAAAAAAATAAATTGTGAGATGCTTAGGGTGGGCAACTGTGTGTGCTGGCAAGGTGGCTGTTTTGATTTAACCCCAGCTGGCAGCTCAACACCACACACCTGCTCGCCCACTTCACACACACCCTCTCCCGCTCCCACACACACACACACTCTTCACCTGTGGGATGGGGAGAGGAGTGAGGAAGGAAAAGAAAATAGAACTCGTGGGCTGAGATAAGAACAGTTTAATAATTGAAACAAAATAAAATATAATATAATGATAATGCTAATTCTATTAATAATAGAAAGGAGAGGGAGAGAGGGTGATAAAACCCAAGAAATACAAGTGATGCACAACACAACTGCTCACCACCCACTGGCTGATGCCCAGCCTATCCCTGAGCTGCAATCAACCCCACTCCCAGCCAACACTTCCCAGTTAATAAACTGAGTATGATGCTCCATGGTGTGGGATATCCCTTTGGCCAGCTTGGGTCAGCTGCCCTGGCCACGCTCTCCCCTGGCTTCCTGTGCAGCTCCTCACTGGCACAGCATGTGACACTGGAAGTCTTTGACTTAGGGTAAGCACTACTTAGCAACAACCAAAACATCACTGTGTTATCAACATTATTCTCACACTGAATCTGGAACACAGGGTTGTACCAGCTACTAAGAAAATGAACTCTGTCCCAGACAAAACTATGACACTGACTCAATGAGAAGTTGAGTATTTAGTATATTTGGATTATATACTGGATTAGTATTTGGCTCCTCTTACCCCAAGACCTTCAAAAGTAGTTTCATTTCTCTATGCTGCCATTTCCCCTCTCACCTGTTGCCTTGTTGGGTTAGCCAGCAGGCTCCCCAAGGAGTTTTCACTGTGTTTCACTTGATGTTCATACAGTGACCTTCATCATAGGAATACACAGCTGCCAGGGCCTCAGAAAAGACTGTCCATCAACTGAGCCACAGTTCCCTGACTGCACGGCTGCTCCTAACCTGTGGGACACACAAGAAAAATCTTTTAATGCACACCTCGATGAAATAGATGATGATTGATTCTGTCACACCAAGAGCTTACCACTTTCACCCCTGGCTCACCTCTCAGGAGGAACTGGGCAGATCAAGATAACTCTGTGGGATGTTCAAGTCCTATCCAGCCAGAGCCTTCACACAAGCAGGTAGGAAAATGTCCTGAGCAAAAATATCTGTAGAAAAGGACCTGAGTAGCATTGTAGTAGTAGAATCAAACCGAGTAGTATTACACAAATTCAGTTTCCTTTTCTTGGGTCAAAATACACTTAACGACACAGAGTTATGTAGTAATGGATAACTAGAAAACTCTTGTTTCTTCTGGTTTATCATAAGATTTCTGCCATGCTTTGAATATTTTTTCCACCTACAGCAAAAATTCCAGTATGGAAGGTAAATAAAATGGCAGGTTTATCTCATTCCAATGTTATTCTGAATCTAGATTTTAGCAACATAAAAAAACAATAAATGTAAGAATGAGATGTCCTTTCCATTATTTAGTTAGAATAACCTTTCCTCCTCCCCACCCTGCACACCCACTAGTGCTGTTAGCTGTAGTAATTAGCTCAATGTTCTAATGACAGTTTCTAGGGAAAATGCTGACAGGACTAATTAATGGGTGAATTTCACTTTAGTAAATGTATGGGCAATTTTCTAAATGCAGATGGCATGGTCCACCCTAACAGGGGCCCAGCCTAGGGCTACTTAATATACCAAGTGTCTGGGGAAAGTGGCTAATTTGTAATGTGCTTCATGACACTGTGTTGGGTTTGCATGGCAGTTGCATGTTTTGGTTGTGGGGGCCTACAGGAGTGGTCTGGGAGAAGCTGCCAGAAGCTTCTCCAGTGTCCATCAGAGCCAAAGCCAACCAGCTCCAAGGTAGACCTGACACCCATCAGTGATGGCAGCAGTGCCTCTGGGATAACAGTTAAGAGGGAAAAAAGATGTTGGGTAGAAGTGCATAGCAAGCAGAGAAGAGGAACAGCTCTGCAGACACCAAGGCCAGTGAAGAAGGAAAGGCAGAAGGTGCTCCAGACACCAGAGAAAAGATTCCCCTGCAGCCTGTGGTGAAGACTGTTGTGGAGCAGAGACCCACCTGGAGCCCATGGGGGGGCCCACGCCAGAGCAGGTGGGCGCCCCAGAGAAGGCTGTGACCTGTGGGAAGTCTGTACTGGAGCAGGTTTGTTGGCAGGAGTTGTGACCCCACAGGGGACCCATGCTGGAGCAGCCTGTTCCTGAGGGATTGCACCCTGTGGAAGGACTCATGCTGGAGCAGCTTATGGAGAACTGCAGCTTGTGGGAAGGACTCACATTGGAGGAGTTAATGGAGAACTGTCTGCTGTGGGAGGGATCCCACACTGGAGCAGGGGAAGAATTGGAGGAGCACTCCCCCTGAGAAGGAAGCAGCAGCAGAGACAACATGAATTGACTGCAGCCCCCATTCCCCAGCTCCCTGAGCCACATGCAGGGGGGAGGTAGAGAATATCATGGGTAAGGTTAGGCCCAGGAAGAAGGGAAGGGTTTGAAGATTTGTGTTTATTTCTTATTATCCTGCTCTAATTTGTTTGGTGATAAATTATTTTTCCCCCCCTCTAGCTGAGCCTTTTTTGCCCGTGACAGTCACCAGTGAGTGATCTCTCCCTGCCCTTATCTCAACCCATAAATCTTTTGTTATATTTCTCTCCCCTTCCCAGCTGAGAAGGGTGATGACAGAGCAGCTTTGGTGGACACCTGGCATCCAGCCAGGGTCAAACCACCAGATACTGATTAGAGGAGAAATGATGCTTATACTTGTTTTCCAATGCATTATTCATTTCTCAGTAGCATGGAAATGCGATGTCCTTTTTATGTTCACCTTTTCCAGACCTGTCCATTGAATCATGAGGAAGGAATGAACATGCAGTGCCATTAGAGCAGTCTCACATGCTTTTTCCTGCCAGCCTGCACCTCCCAGTCACAAGGTTTATTTTGTGTCATAAAGGGAAAAGAGCAACAGGACGCTCACTTCGGCTATAGCAGAAGCTAAGAGTGTGACGTACACCAGAACATCTGTTTGAAAGCATCAATCCTGCTCTTGTAGCTCCAAGGAGACTTGGACCCTCCTCCTGGTGTTTGCCGTCTCTTTTGTTCCGAGCTCCTCTGTAAACATGGTATTTGTTGACTTAATTTTGTCATACAAGATTCCAAATCTCCATATGAGGACAGAAAAGCAATGTTCTTACCTGTCAGATCCCAGCAGAATTCGGGATTTTGCGATATAGTTTCCCTCTGGCAGGAGTAATCAGCGAATGAATAAATTGTAGATTATTGTTTTCTTTTTTACCACGCCCTTCTTATTAATGCACAGATGCTGTTCTGTGAACAAAGATGGTCACAAACAAAAGCACCTTCTCTTGCTAAATGCTCAAGGCAGCTGCCAGTGTCCCAGGAAGCAGTTGTATGTGAAGAATCAATTCCAGTGAGAGACCCGAGGGCAGAGAACGGTGCTTGACATCTGTGACAGTGATCCTGAAAGGAAAGGGAGGGACATGGAAATGAGTCTTGGGAGAGAGAGGCCCCTGACAGTGGTCAGGGTGGATGTTTACAGAAGGATGTAAAGGCAGAGTATGTGGTGTTTCTTCCCTGGTGTACCCTTTTGGCTTTAGAATAGTTGTGTTTGTGTGCATTCATATACACGTCTGTACTTACATAACCATTCCTGTTTGTGGAAATGTGTATTTCTATTTTCTCGAGCTCAAAAAGGCATTGCCTTTTCATTTATTTTAATGGAGTTTGATTTTTTCTTATGCTATTTGTGTTTTATCAATTTTACAACTCATCTTTATGTATCTCATATCTTGTGGCAATTGCCAAATTTAAGTATTTTTCTGTTCCTTTCAAAACCTGTTCTTTGAGGAGCAGCAAATAGCCATTCTATTTTGTTTTCTCAATGCTATTAATACTTTTATTAGTATTTTATTATTATTTTATTGATATTTTTATTCATGACTTACCAATATCAGTCTTCTTTTTTTTTTTTTTTGTAAATTTCAGTGTCCTCATATTTGTAGTCACTTCCCATAAAAGTAATTCTGTAGCTTTAATATCCTTATCTCATCATTTGTCAGCTGTAGCACATGCTTTTAGGGTAGTGAGACAGAACTGAGAATATCCAGGGTCTGAGTACATCCATACCAGAGCATGATGGTGTTTTGTTTCACTGTCTCTTTGCCTCCTGATAACTCCTGGCATCATATTTACCTTCTTGACCACCACGGAGTAATGAGCTGTTATTTCAGAGAGCTGTTCAAAGATCTCTTCCCTGATGATAATACCTCATTTAGAGCCCATCACTGAGCATCCAGAGTTAGGATTGTTTTCCCTCATGCACATTATCTGGTGTTTTTCAGTGTTGGATTTCATCTTCTGTTTTATCCTCAAAGTCACTGCACAGCATAAAATCCATCTGCAACTCTTCATACCCAGTTGTCATTGTTCCTCCCAGGCAATTTTGCAGTATCAGCAAACTTTGTCACCTCACTATTCACCCCTTGTCCAAATCACTTATGAAAATCTTGGCCAGCACAGCTCCCCAGTGGTTATCTCCTTCACTGTGAAAAACTGTCTCATCTTTTTCACCTTTTGTTTCTCATCTTTTAACCTAACTTTCGATTAGTCATTAATCCTCATAGGAGGATTTTTTGTGACAGCCCCACTTCTGTCAGATTCTTGATGAGGGACCTGAGTGTGAGCTTTTTGGGGAAAAGAAGAAAAAAAAGGTAACAGCACAAAGTTCCTTGTGCCCAGAGGGAAAAGTACTTATGAAGGTGGGTGAAGCAAAGCTCCTACTGGCCTTGTTGTACCTGAGGTAAGATGAAAGCAAGGGGGGAATGAAATATCTAAGGCAAATCTTTGGATGTAAAGATGCTCCATGTAGACAGGATGCTCTCCCAGGCAGAAGGAAAATCTCAGTCCTTGCAGAGTTTCAGACTCTGGCTGAAAAAAGCCCTAAGACCCACGTTTTAAATCATACTTTTCAACAGTCAGTGCAAAGTCCACAGGCTCCATCCACAGCAGTTGCAACTCTGAATGTTTCAAATGTCAAGTTCTCCTACAACCATCCTGACCGAAGACAGCATTGGCCTGGCCTGTGATGGTCCCCATGAGCAACCCAAATCATATCTTTGAGCAGCACCTGCATAATAACTCATTTCATGTCCCTCATTTTAGATAGAAAATTATCTTTCTCTCAGTCAAATCTGATATTAATTGTCATTTATTACCACAAATTATTGCAATTAGAGATGGCTTGCTATTAATGGGCTCTAAGAAAGTGAATTGATGTTTAATTCAAGCTGCCATTTCATGATTTAGTCATGACTTGCTTGTGTCCTTCAGGCCAGTGGCAAAGGTGCTGTGCAAAATGCTCTGTCTGAAGAGTGCGGTGAGCTCCCCAGCTGGGGCTGAGGCTCCAGGGTGCAGTTCATCATCTTGGTACACCTGGTAGAGGAGAAGAGGATTTATTTCTTACCTGAATGGGCACAGCAGTGTGAGCAGATAGGCCCACTGAGGAAAGAGCATCAGCTCTTCTCCGATTCTCCATGGACAGCAAGGGCACAGCTGCCTCACCACAGTCTGCACCACAGGCTGCAGAGGAATCTCAGTGCCAGCACCTGGAGCACCTCCTCTCCCTCTTTCTTCACTGACCTTGGTGTCAGCAGAGCTGTTTCTCTCACATATTTTCACTCCTCTCTTCTCCGGCTGCAATTGCTTCTGCAAAATAACGTTTTCCTTCCTAAATATGTTATCACAGAGGCATTACTACCATGTCTGATGGGCTCAGCCCTGGTCAGCAGCAGGTCCATCTTGGAGCTGGCAAGATTTATTTGTTAAGCCTGATTTATTATATTATTTGATTTATTAAGCCTTATTATTGATAGGACTTGTTTTTTGAGATGAAGTTCAGGGACCACAATATCACAGAACAATTTCTATTCCATGTTTATCTCTTCAGTCCCCGTCATGATGTGTGACAATGTACATCTCCTGCTTCCTTTGTTTTAATCACACCAAACTTAAAAGAAACACAGACTGCTTTAAGAAGGCTTACATCATTAGCCATTCAGCAGATTGCACTTGCTAAGCTTAAAGGGGTGTGGGGGTGTTGAAGAATGTTGTGATTATTGTTGTGAAGTCTTTTGTGGACCCACACATCCCACTTTGGTCCTGACTTGGAGTGCTCAATGGTGTTACTCTATGAAGCAGTCTCGGCAGCTGCTGTAAATTGCATTTCCCTTGTTCCAGCCCATGCTGTGTCACACCACCCGTTGAATTGAGTGGGAAACTTATGTCTGTGCTGGGAATCGTGACTAAAAAGCTGATCCTGTTTAAAAATAAATGTTTTGCAGAGTCTTTTGCTTTTTATTTTTTCAGAGGTGAGGCCAGAAGCACCAACTCAATTCACAGTGTGGCTGCAAAATGGTTGCTCCAGATCCATGATGTGACAGGGTACCAGGTGAGCAAGGGAATGTGCTGCAGGAATGGGGGGCAGAGATGAGTTGCTGCTTGCCACAAAGCCGCAGCCTCATGTGGAGACAGTTCTCATCAGCCTCTGCTCTCATCTCCTTTCCCTGCCCTTTCATGCCCACCCACCATGCTACCACCTGTGCTGTACTGGCACAAGCAGCTTCATGACTGCTGAGCCAAACAGCTGAAAAATGACTTTGCAAAAAGGTGGGTTATTTGTCATCCAAGTACAGTGATCCTGTTCACCCTGTGTTGCACAAATGACTGTGCTGGCACAACCAGTGGGGAGAGCAGAAGCAGAAGCAAGTGCTGAAGATGGATTTGGGAGGAAATATGGATTGACTGTCTTGTTAGTGGCAATTAGAAATGCACACAATACAAATACATTTGAAATATGTACAGCCCAGGAATCATATTCTGTGCTTTCCATGTTTCCAAGGTCCTGTCGTGTCTCGCATGGAGACACCAGAATCCCCCATGCAGCCCTGGTATCAGGAACGTTTGGACTTGTGATACCTCCAGGGTATCTGTGTGCCTCCATCCCTACTTTGGAGCCCAAATACACAGAGCATCAGTGGCTGCTCCTGATGCCTGAGAGTCTTTTGTACACATGTTCTTGTGTCCCACAGCTGCTGTGTGATAAAGTGCTTAAATCAAATACCCCAGTGGCACACTGATGTGGTCATGCTGGTGCCTTTCCCTCTGCTCTCCAGCTGGAAGTCATTTCCAGGACAAGAGACACAAGACAAGGCTGCTCAACAGGTTTCCACATCAGCTTTCTGTGTGTGTGTGCCTTTCCTCTCCTCACTGCAGGCAGAGTAAGTCAGTGCTCCAGCCCTCCTCATGAGCTCAGGGGCACCCACAGGCTGTCAACTTCCACAGCTTATCTGTGTGTGTGCCTCTGTCTTGGCAAGGTGTCTGTACCCTGTGTGCCAGCAGAGAGTGCAGGGGTAGGGACAGCAGGTCCCTCCTGCAGCCCTGGAGCAGGCAGGTCAGGGTCCCCTCAGGCATGGCAGGAGCTGACCATCTCCCCACATCAGAAATCTGCTTCTCTAGACAACCTTTGTGCCAGTTCCTTTCCTTGTTGAAGCAAGTCATATAATCCCCATGTCATCCACCACTGCTCCGAAACTCTCTTGGACCAAATAATTTGTCATAAGGTAGTTTCTTCCAAGCTGGCTATAAATCCAGAAGAAGAAACTGTGTTGTCCCCCAAATCTCTCTCTGGCCAAGAACACCCAGATGGATCCTTCTGAGAGCATTCCCAGCTCTGAGGGCAGCAGAGCCCAGTGGTATCTGAAGTGGGTGAGGTTCTGTGGCATCCCAGGCATGGCTTGGCCATCAAAGCTCAGAAGGTCCTGACAGTAACAGGGCACCAGAGAGAGGCTTGGACAGCCCAGCGCTGCCTGCACGCAGAGAGTGTGAAGGAAAAGGCAATCCACTGTCATCCACTGGGCATGAAATACTCCATGGCACAGCCTCTCCAAGGTCACCTGCTCACAGGGGCAGCAAATGTGGGCTGCAGCCTCTAGATCCAGTTCTGCAGCTTTCTCAGGGGGCTTCTCTGGAGGGAGCAGGAAGCATTGCTGAGATTAAAAAGCTCATCAGTGCAGGGACAGCAATTACTGCCAGGTGATCCATTCATCTGGGGGACAATTCTGTTCAGTAGTTGTAATCTTTTGTTGGTTTTATGGAAGGGAACACACTTGTGTCCTTCTTCAGAATGGAGTGGTGGTTTATTTCTCCTGGAAGAAGGAGAGATGCTTAAAGACAATAAAGGAGACTACAGTTTTTCCTTTAGTACAGCCTGGCACACCCTGTACTATGATCATTTTCAAAGGAGGCTGAGTATCTGCATCCAGCCTGGACAAAGATGTAATAAGCAGCTATTAGCATCATGTCTGCAGGTTGCTGAGCACCGCAGTGAGCTGGTTGTCAGCTCTGCACCAGGTTCCTGCTGCCTGTGCTCTTTGAATGGAAAAGTCCTTGAAAATCCATCTGTTTCTTAAAATGGAGAGCTCTGATGAAACTCACCTGACCGTAACTATGCAATAGGATCAGTTTGATGCTCTTTGGTTTGCTAGTGCACTCCTGTACTGTCTCTGTGCTCAAAAACTTCCATTTTCAGTAAGATGCACATTGATGACTTTGGATTTTACTTCACTGCTGCTTAAATTACCGTGCTAGCCTATGCCTTGGAGTGGCCTGTGCCAGGCTGCCTGCAGACTTTGACCACCATCTCATTCCCTTGATCTTGGCATGCTTGCATCAGCTATAGGCAGGGGGAAAGAAAAAATACTTGTGGTGGCAGGAGGAGGAAATTTCTTTGTCACCATGTAGGTTGTGCTTTTAGGGTGAAGAGGGAAAGCTTAAATGCAAGCTCAGAAAAGTCCAGAACAGCATAAACCAGTGACCACGTGATTTTTTGGGTTATTCAGGCTGGATCTGTTGCAAAGCATCAACTTGATGGACAGGAAATCTGCTGATAATTTTCTGTACTATATGTCATGACAGAGGGTCTTTTCAGGTGAACCGGGACTTTCTGGATTTTGCATAAGCAAAGGCAGGGGCAGAAGGGAAAAGCCATCCATGGTGTCCTGCATTTCCTGCTACAGCATGGAGACATGGGGAAAAGCTCTGTTCTATCTTTCTCTGTATCCTCACCAGTGCTCCTGCAGCTTTTTCCATCACCTCTCTGCGTCCCTTTCCTTAACACACATACACAGATAAAAGCAGCGTTGGCAAGGGGCAGGATGAAGAATCACAGAACAGCATTCGTTTCCCTGTCTGTTGCTGCAGAAAAAGTGTTAATTTTTATTACTAGTGCCTCAAGAAGATGCTGAGCAGCCTCCAGGAGGAGCGAGCAGCCCCGGGCGCCTGGCAGAGCAGCTGAGGTGCGAGACGCGGGGCTGCTCGCCTGTCGGGCATCTGACGCTGGCTGGCTGGCTGGCTCGGCACAGCGCCCTGCCAAAGCCGAGCTGCTGCCCTGCCGTGCCTTTATCGCCGGCGGAGATGGGTGCGGCTGTCTGGGGGGTTCATCTGTTTGCGGCGGAACAGTGGGGGAGAGTCGGTGTTTGAGCGTGTAGCTCGCTCCTGTGGGGAATCTCTCCCTGCCTGCCTCCACCACAATCCTGCGCTTGCAGAGGACCACACACGCCAAAGAAAAATCCTGCTTTCTCAGAAACTTCCCAGGGTGTGTTTTATTTACTGAGCTGAAATTCTGGGGAAAAAAAAAAAATCGGCCAATGTGCGGCTGTTGCGGTATTTCCATCGCAGTCCTTTCTGGTGCGCGTTTTCAGCCCAGGTGAGCTCCTTGCCGAGCCAGCTCTCCAGCCCGCAGATCCTTCTCACAAACCCGCAGTGTTTAAGGCAGAAGGGAGCCTCAAATCGCTCGGGCAGACCGCCTGCCTATCACAGGCTATTGCAGTGCACCTGCTCACCTCTGTCGGAGCCCAGCTACTTGTGTGGGAATACAGGCATCCAGCCCTGAGCTGGCAAGAGCTATTGCTTTTGGCACTGAGAGTTAATGGTTAAGCACCCTGGCTGGCGGAGGTTTGCACTCCACTTCCAGGCTGAATTTGTGTGCCTGCAGCTTCATTCCTCAGTTTTTGCTATCACATTCTCCTCTCTATCTGTTCCTTCACAACCCCTATTTCCTCCTTGAACAAAAGTTCATACAAACTGTAGCAAGGTCAGCTCTCACTGTCCTTTATAAGTACTTCAGGTTTTTCACAGTAGTGTTTCCTCCAACTCTTGAAATGTTTTGGAGTGGTTTTTTTGTTTGTTTGTTTGGGTTTTTTTACTGTAACTTCTTAAATATTGAGCAGCTTCCAGAATTGCAGACGTAAGAAGTGGATACAGTGATCAATGTGCACAGTTAAAATACCCCTTTTCAGCTCCTTTGGGTATGCAGAGACCATTTAGGCACACAAGGGACAAGTTTTCTTGCTTTTTCCCTGAATTCTTCATCCCTGCTTGGACACAGTCTTGCTGTCCTGCCCCCTTCCCTACTGCTCTGCATCTAGTTTCAGGCTTCAAAAGCCTTTTCTTTGTAGGGCTTGGCAGACTGAGAAGTCCAGCTTGGCTGTCCTGTGCCTCCCAGCTGCTCCTGAGCCACTTGGAAAGGTGCTGCTCTCCTGGTCACCAGAGGGACTGCCAGTCCCTGCTGTCTCCTGTCGAAGCCACCCCATCCTGCCCCCTCTGTGTCCTGCTGCTGCTGGCAGCTGCTGGATGAGGGACCAGCAGCCAGGTCATCACCCCTTTCAGGTGCTGAATTTTAATTCCTTCCAGCATCTTTCTGAGGTGGAGAAATGCAAGTATCTGTCCAGGTAATGAAAATGCAGGACAAAGCACAAGGGCCAATGACTGTAACAACACAGAAACCAAACTGAAGGTCCCAAGGGCTCAGACATCCATCCGAGTGACTGGCTCACTGAGCCCCTGCTGTGTGATGGCTGTTGGGCTCCAGCTGCTCCTGGGAGAGCTTTAGGAAGGTTTTAAGCACTTTTTTTCAGCACTCACATAGGCAGTTACTGTAAAAAAAGAGCATTAGAAAATACCCTGTTGCAGGAGCTCCCAGGACCTTTGCTTTTGCACACCCACGCAATCTAAGCAGCTCCAGCCTTCAGAAGCAGCTTTGAGCAGGGTGGATGGTTCAGCCTTCCCTAAATTGAAGGATGCAGAATCCTTCAGAGGGACATTGAGTAAAATTTGCAGATAGATGCAGCTTCTGTTAAATCCAGGGCAAAACTGGTCATATAAACCAAAGCTGGCTTTCAGCTGGAGTCTATTCTGTAATAAATTCCTAAATGGACTGTCGGGTTTGATATTCTCTCATAAACGTCTAATTAAGGAAAAAGAAAACCTCTGCTTCGTAAAATCCCTAGTACTAATAAAATGTCATAAATAACAATGAATGCTGTGATAATGCCTTTATAGACTAATTACCTTTCATTATCATTAGCACAGAACTGATAAGCACCCAAACTAAAATATCTCGGTGTCATGGTGGTGTTGCCAGATGCAGGACAGGGAATGGCCAGGAGGGAAAGGAGAAAGGAGGGGTCTTCTTGTCAGCAGCTGGTTTTGGTGCCTTCCTCACCAGTTCATGGGCTGGAGATGACATTGTGCCCCTGGGAGCAGGAATCCTGTCCTCAGACTCTTGGGAGTTCTCTAGCTCAGCTTGCCCCCAGGTGTGTTCTGCCCTGTGGAGCATTACCCTTGCAGCAGGGAGCTGAGAAGGAGGACTGTGGCTTGCACCACAGCAATTTGGGGAGGCCCAGCTCAACCCCTTGCTGTGTTTGAAGCAAGAAGGAGGCTCCTGGCCCAACTTGTTTGTCCCCAAGCAGGGATGAAGGCAAGGCTTTGCTCCCCAGGCATCACACCAGGGAAGCGATCCCTGCAGCTCATGCTGGCCCCACAACCCAGCTGTACAGGGGCTTCAAAGTTGGAGATGGTTCCCTGGAAATTATGTGCAAATATGCAAATTATTTCATTATGTCGCTGGCACGAAGTGGCACACGCAGAGCAGATAAAAGCTTGGCAGCTACAGAAACAGGGAAAGTGAAAAGGAGTTCAAAGAGGAGTGCTAAGCCTCCTCATCCTATTTTTGCCCTCTGTGTGAGTGAGTGAGGTGGGGAAAAAGACTCAAGGCTGGCCAGGGAAAGCATGACATGTCCACCTAGCACTGCATGGCTACCTCCACTGTGCTTGGTGAATGTAGCTGGGCATGGATACTTTGGCTGGAATGTGTTCATGTACCAAGTGGCATCTGTGCTGTGTTTGCGGTATGTGTGGATCCTTCCCAGCCTTGTCCAGGAAATCCTGAGTGGCAGAGAAGGAGGCACCATGAGCTTCTGTTTTCTTTATCCTCTGCAGCAGAAAGTCAAGACCAGCAGTAAGAAAATACAATATTTTTGTGGAATTCTTTGTCCAGAGCAGTGGTGCCGGAGGTCTGAAGGGGTGGGGCGGTACGTGTGAAACACCTGGAGTTACAACATCGAGGCAGTTTTGAAAGAACACATGCAAATCTTCCCAGGACATGCATTTTTCCCACCCACCACCCACAGCTGGTGTCACACTGGCTGCTGCTCAGCTGGCTGCCCTGATCCAAGCCCGGGGCTGCCAGCACTGACCTGGCATGGCTCTCAGCCCAAGCTCCACAGCCCACCCACGAGCCAGCCTGCTTCAGCATCCTAACCCCGGCTGGTTTCTGCTGGCCGTGTCCAGCCTCATGCCTGGAGCCTCAGCAACTGGATCATTCAATATCCATCTCGATTCAGGCCTCCTGGTGTAAAGCATTTTACCTGGCTTTATTTCTCGCATTGCTTTGTATTCCTTCAGACTCCAAACCCGCAGATCCATGCGGTGCCGCTATTTTTGCCTCTAAAATGTTTACTCCTGGCTCTCTTTAGGACCTAAAAGGCTGAAAACTGCATCATAATTGTCTAATTAGTCCTAATGCTGCGTAGTGTTGACTGTTTAGTTACCATATATTGTGTACAGAACTAATTGTGGTGAAAGTAAATGAATGTGAAGGAAACAAACAAGCTACTAGAAAATAATTACTTGGAGTGTTTCTTTTTAGTACCTGTACAGCAGATTTCATTATAGTCAACAGCTTCTAAAGCTGCTTGAAATAGCGGTATTTGTCATTTTCATAGAAACTTGATAATGACATTAATTTATCTTAATGGTCTGTTCTATTGTTATAAATAGTAAAATTAGCTTAAATTGTCTTGCTTTTGCTGGTTTTGGATGGCTCCAAAGGGCCCCACAACAGCAGATGAGTAGATAATTTGGTGTGCTTGACAGATTTCCAATAATTTGTTATGTGGAACATGAGGTAATGCTAGTACCATTAATGTTCATTTTCCTCTAAATTCATTACTGCCCTTTTCCCTTTTATCTTTTTTAATGTCTGGGCCATTTTTCTATATTTCAAGTGGAGCTACAAAGCCTATTCATATTCAGCTATAGTAGCTATTAACATTCTGCACATAGAGAACATCATGTAGGAAAACAACTCTTTATGAAATGATGAGGCTGGTGGCTATTTATGCTGAAAAGTAGGCAAAATGGGTTGTTTGCTGGTATTAGGGATTGGCTGTAATTAAGTCAAATGTAATTTTAAAGAAATTTAAATGTTTTCATTTTTATAGCTGAGGTAAAACACAATTCAGGGAAATTCTAAGATGGTGTAAATGCATTAATAAAAAGTATTTTCCCTGTTTTCTACTCCTCCTGATTAAACTTCACCGAGGATTTTATGCATGGCTAGTTATTTGCACAATATTTTCTACCCAATTTAAACCTAATTAGTCTTGGGAAAGTATTAAAATTAATGGTACTTTTATGTGGGTTTGCTGATATGGTAATGATCTGAACAAACAGGAGAGCTTTCCATCGGGGGAGAATAATTTTGCCTCCTGCTCCTTTTCTTTCTTTTTTACCTTTGTTTCTAAACAACATCAGTGTCTTATTCCCCTCCAGGTGCAGAGCCATGGAAGGAGAGGAAGGGATGAGGTTTTGCTCTCTGTATCTCACTGCTGTGTCTGTAGTGTACATGAAAATCCAAACAGGAGTAGGATATGAGGCTGGCTGCCATGGGGTGACCATGGAGGGATGCCTGGCACCGTGGCCACGGCCCCATCATGTGGCAGGGAGCAGGGGCACGCCAGGAGGGGAGGGAGTGCTCTGGGGAGAGGATGATGCCCTGGTGCTGCCTCCCTGCTGAGCAGTGGTGGCGATGACCCCCTGTTCCAGCACGGTGGGAGGAGGATGATCCTTTCTGCTGGAAAGCACTCACTGAGCTATTATGGATCTTGGCAGGCTTCCACAAAAGTGTATTTTCATGAAATTTCAAACACAAAGTGCTCCCAAGTGATGGAAGTATTTTTGAAAACCTCAGTTGCCTTTCAGGAGAAGCTTGATTGATAACATCCTTAATTTCTGTATTATTTTTAATAGCAAAATTATTTTATTTCATAGGATCACAGAAGGTTTGAGGTAGGAAAGCAAGGTTTGAGGTCCTTTAGTCCAATACCTCAAGCCAGTTCTCTAGGACCATGTCCAGCCAGCTTCTGAATATCTTCAAAGTGGGAGTTGACATTTCTTCAGTTTAGGTACAGCAGGCAACTTGTGGCTCTGAGAAACCATGAATTGCCACAACAGTAATAGTGGAACCAATGCATTATTTCTGTGTTTAAAACCAGCCACTGCTTATGCCTGAGACAAATATCTGCCCTCTAAGCCTACTTCCCAGCCCTGCTGCTTGGCTGTGATGGTGTGATGACAGGCCCCCCTCATCAGGGTTTAGGGCTCAGCTAACCCCTCATCAGTCAGAGGGCACGCTTTCCTGGCTGCTCTCAAAGCAGCCCTTCTCAGGGGCTGTACTTGGAAAACTCCTGCTGTCTATGCCAGGATTCCTCTCACCGAGCTTTAGACACTGTTGTGCAAAGGCTGCTCTGCTCCTCCTCACTGCCTTTCAAGAGGGGAGAAGAAAAGCTATGCCCACGAAGTGAGTCATCTGATTTGGTTTAGACGACTACACCAGGATGAGATGAACAGCACCTAGAAGTGCCAGTTTCTCTCCATTAGGGAGAAAGGGAGCCCAAGCTCCTCGGTATAAACATCAGGTATCAACATGAGATATATCTGTGCCTGGGCAAAGCATCTCTATCCTTGTGCCTCCCTCCTGGATTGTGGGTGGGAAAAATGTTCATCTGCTGCAGTTCTTCTCCATCATGAAGGTCCTGGGTAGCCCAAAGATTGCACAGCTGTGTTTTACTTCTAGGTATGGAGTACAGCATAATTGCACAATGGCAAGTTTTTCCAGACTTCCAAGGCTTATGTATCTTTCCAAGTTTGGGCTGAAGCTTACTTGCAGTCTCCCTACAGGTGTATTTTGCTCTTCCTTGTTTGTTTATAAGAGTTTTAATTTATATTTTTTAAGATCTGCTTATTTTAAAATTTTGCAGATGCTGCTGTGCATGCTGAATTTTAAGAAAATTTTTTTTTTTCTGTCCCTGCTTCTGTACTGAGAAATGTATTGACTTGGCTGAGCATTTATAATTAAAATATCTGCCACTCAAATCTTCCAAAGACTCACTGAGTGACAGTCAGACACACCTGGCTGAAGCTGGAATAGGCACATTTTGTCTGTTGTTTGCAAGTGCCTGTCACAACATGCCAGGTTTGCTCCTTGCTCCCTGCTTAGCTTTTATCTGTTCCACAATGAAAAATAACGCTAAACAAAGGGGAAATTTGCATCACAAAGATGCATCTCTGTGCTCAGCCTTCCACCCCGAGATAAAGTAGATAGGTTTCCCGTTTCAGCATCAGAACCCGTAGGATTGATAAACACTCTTAAGCCCAGGTGAACATCCCCTGTGAATGGGAAACAGGAGGAGAGCAAGGCAGCATCTGAAGGGTAGTGCTGACAAGGCTGGCTGCCTGGAGCCCCTGAGAAGGAGCTGTGGCTGGAGCCCCTGAGAAGGAGTTGAGCTGTGCCCAGAAAGACCCTGCCAGCCTGGGGCAGCCAATGGCCACTACAAGGCCACCAGCATTGGGCAGTGTCATGACTGTGAGGCCAGTCATCAGCGTGGCTCTGAGCAGGGGACTGGCAGCATTGCCACTAAAACCTCCTCTTTCAGGATTTAGCACTTGTGTGTGAAGGTTGATTTGCTTTGGAGCTCCGCTGATAGGAGTGAGCTTTTTGTGTAATTGTATCTCCAAGAACAGGCATTTGAGTGCCCCAGCCATGACCACCAGCAGTAGCTGAGGAGCTGTGGCTTCTTGTGCTGGCAGAGCACAAATTGAGGCACAGTCATTACAGAGACCTCCTGTTGACAATCCAGGTGCAGCATCGTTTTGTGGCACATGGGACCGTAACACACACACGAGGACGTGGGTGTAGCTGATCTATTTGCTAACAGAATCAACCAATCATAGCAATAAAGGAAAGATTTTCTAAAAGCAAACACATCAGACTTCATTAGATTACGCAAGATTTCCTCTGCCTCATGGAAGATGGGATTGCAGCAGCAGCAGCTGCCAAAAGATGTTTCTGTGGTGCTTCTTGATTGACTCCACTCCTGATGAAAAACCCCTCCCTGTGCCTTCCTTGCCAACAAAAATAATGAGACACAGACATAAAATCAAATAAGTGTAGACAGAAGCACGGCTGCTGGATGCCTTCAAAGCCTGTGCTGGGGTTGAACCACCTGTCCTGGCTGTACTCACAGCAGCAGTTCTGGTCCAGGGTGGTGGGGTCACCATGACCCTTCCTGGGTCTTGGTCCCTCAGAAAAGGTAGGCTGTACAAATAGTGAGGGAAAGGTGAATTAGGAGAGAAGGAAAAAAAGGAAAGCTGAGTGTGAGTGGTTTTTTTAAGCTAGCTTAGGCTGATTTACAGCTATGTAAGGAAGCAGAGCTGTGCCTTGAGGAGCTGCTAGTCCAGAAGGAGAACAAACAAGCAAAGTTCGGTCTTGCTGACTGGGCCACCCAAAAGCTGCAAACCTTTAGGTAATTTAGGTAATTATCCACAATTTGTAATATATGAGATAGGTACTTTTAGCTAGTTAAATGAGTAATTATAATATATGGGTAACAAGTAACATATAGGCCATGAAAATATACTATCTATAAACATGCTGGAAAACTACCTACAGTTGCACGTCCTGAGGTTTTGGTTGATTACACACCCTCATCCTTGATCCAGCCTGGCTGGGAAACAAGACATTGCCAAAACCTGTTCTTGTGCAAGAATTGCTGTTACAAGTGGTTCTGGGCCCAGACCAGAGATTTTGGGTTCTTGCTGGAAATTGGTGGCTTTCACCCTTCCCAAGGGTACCTGAGGAGGCAGGTGAATTACAAGTTTGCATACATAGTCACTGATAAAGGGAATATTTTTTTGTGATTGTGTTAGTCCCAGAAAACTTAGGTGATGAAAATGATTCCTCTGTGACTGATTGTCTCACTGGATTTCTGGCAGATACTTCTGGAGAGAGAAAGAAGAGCAAATGTTTCATTCAAGGAACTTCATGCAAAACACAGTTTCTTTAGATTGCAGTTCAGGTTACTTTGGGCAGCTGAGAGACTTGCCCTGAAGACACAACTCTTTTTGATGTCAGGGAAAGTAGTAAAACTTGCGTAGGTGATGCCATCATCCAGGGAAAAGGCAGTAAAACTGGCACCACTGACCGATGAGCAGCTCCTGGCAGGACGTGCCATGTGGGAGCAAGGACCAACCCCGCACACTGGGAGGACAGCCCAAGGGAGGGACTGCTTGGGCAGGGCATGGGAATGCTCAGGGCTCTTCTTGCCTGGCTAAAGGAACCAGGATCAGGGAGCCAGCTCTGGTGTCTATCCCAGGGAGTTGCTCGTGGCACTCACTGCCTTTTCTGCTGCAGTATCACGGTGCAGAGGTGTTCAATGGATGGGAGATAAATCTGGGGACACTGCAATACTGTCTGTAGAGAAAGAGCGGCTCTGCAGTACATCTGCTCCATGAGAAGAATGGTCTGAACCTGCTCTGAACCACCAATATCCCCAGAGCAGAGGAGCAGTGGGACTGGTTTCACTGTGAGAGGTGCAGAGCTGGAGCCTGGTCCATCCTCTGCCGAGTTCGTATGACAAAGGCACTGAGGACAGAGGGCCTGCTTGCTTTTCCACTCCCCTGGAGAATGATGCACTAAATGCACCCCTACTCTGTGGGCAGGAATCTATGAAAGGAAGCTGATGTAGCAGAAGATGTGTGAGCTGTTTTGCCTATGGAGCAGGTTAACCAGGATGTAGGAGAGGGGCTGGCTCCTCTCTCCCTGATATGGGCTGCAACCCACCAGCAGCACTGCAAAATTTGCCACTTCTCAGAGACTGAGTTTAACTGGGCTGAGTTGGAGATGGAGTAATTGAAACTCAACAAGTCTCAGAATATTTGTTGTTCTGCCCTGCACTAACTCACACAAATCTGTTTTTCAGGGTTCATGGTAAAACCCCCTCGTGGAGCTCAGCCCAGGCTGGAGCTCCTTTCTGCATCATTAACTCCTTGACTTGTTTTTCTTTCTCCAGAGTTCTCTGCAGGTCATTTTTTTTTCCAGTGCAGCAAAGGATGGAAGAGCACATTGAAACAATTATTGATAAATAGTTGCATCTTGAAGCTACACAGATCCATTAGGTCTGAAAGATGCAAACACAAAATGATTTTGCATCGTGCGAATTATTTTCCTATTTGAAACACAGAATCTCTCTCAAATAGCTTTAAAACCCTCATTGTAGTGGAGCATCCAGTTTGTTCCATTAACTACTCACAGAGTCAACTGGAGAACTGCTGTTATTAATTTCAATGGAAAGCTAAAATGCAGTTCATTTTCTGTAATTGCAGGCCCATCACCTAAAGACCCAGGAAAAGCTTTTAATCAGAGGCATTTTTAGAAGGGTATGATTACATCGGATATCTTCATAAGGTGCATAATTACCAGGGTGACAGTGACAAAGAAACACAAAGAGCCAAACTTCCCAGCCTGTTGGAGAGCGGGCCCCACCCACCAGCCTGGGGCCACTGGTGTGTGGGGTGCTGGGGTGAGCACCAGAGATGGGGAAGCTCTCCAAGAACCAGCTGTGGGGGGTCCCAGTCTTCCCCTGGGTAGGGAACAGAAAATCCAGCGCCAGTTGTCCCGGTGCCACCCTGAACCGCCAGCCCAACGCAGCCTTTATACCTCCCTGTGTGCTACGTGCCAGAGGATGATGCAGAGAGACCCTGGGAGCCTGGGGGAGGCATTAGTGAGCTGAAAGATGCCTTGGGAAAAACGGCACTTGAGACAGTTGTAGAGAAGCAGCCAAGGGAAGTTGAAGGGAAGAAGCAGTTGTAGGGAAGCAGCAGCACAAAGGGACTGCAGAGGACAGTGGTCAGGAAATACGCAAAAGGGACAGAAAAAATGGTGGAAAGTTTGAGAAGAAATATCTGAAGGTTAATGCTATTTAGTTGAAGGATGAGGAAGACTCTGTGAGGTGCAAAATATTCAGCTGAATAAAATTTCACACCAAGGTGAAAACCATAGATGGGTTGGTGTGGTTTTCACCCTGGGGTGAACACAGGAAAAAACCTGCTGCATCTGGAGAGCTGACCCAGGATCCCTGACCAGCCCCACAGGATGGGATGAGGGCTGCAGTGGCATGGTGGCTCCTGGCCTGTCTTAGCCATCACCCCATGCCAAGCTGCCAGCCATGCTCACTCCGCCGCCAGAAGGGACTGCCTGGAAATTTGAGGTCTTTGGTACCCTAACTCTGCTCAATCAAAACAAACCACACAGCACCTCCAGCACATCTGGGGGAAGAGGCAACTCCAGCTGGAGGGAAGAAAAAAGGAAAAACTTCAGTTGTGAATTACTGCTTGGCTGTTTTGCTCAGGGAGGCACAGCCACAATCATCTGCTAGGACTCACGGCGGCTGCAGCCCAGAGGCGTCCTGGCAGGACTCGCAGCCACGGGCAGAGATTCAGAGCAAGACCACTGACTCCAAGCAGGGTCCTTTGTACTCACAAACCTGACTCGCAGAGGAAATTCAGATCTGTAGGAACACAGAGATGCCAGAAAATCAGCCCACTTAAATCAGGCGTTTGAAATGCATTAACATCCCTTTCCTTTGGCTCTTGGCTTCAGCCCTCTCTGGCTTTAAGCACTGCTGGATGCTGAGCGCTGGCTGCAGCAGTAGAGGGGCAAGAGACCTGAAGATGTTTCTTTCCAGGGGGTTCGCCAGTAAAGGGGAGCCACCTCTCGCTGCATCCTACAACAAGGGACACTTTAACTGATTGCAAAAAGAGTTAAGTGTACTTAGCACCCTGGTAGATGAGGGCTAAGGTGGGTAATAGCCACGACAGAAGTAGCTGCTTGGGAAGCAATTTAATTAATAAAAATGTAAGAAACAAAAAGGTCAAGCCTTGCCTCTGCTGTGCTGCATTTAATCTGCACATGTACACAGGACTTCAGCCTTGCGGGTGTTGTTTTTTTTTTCAGCTGGCACATTTCCCCAAACACGGCAACATTTTTTAACTGTAGTGGATGACATTTTGTAATATGTTTAAGGATCTGTAATATTTTATGCTTACAGCTTTTTACTATTGTTGTTCCAATATGGCACTGATGCCGGTATTAAAGTTTAATATGATTAGAAAGCTCAATTGTATAACCAAGGGGTTATACTCTTTATCTATTCTAATCTGATTAAAAGGCTTCTCTTCTGTAGCTTTCCACAGTCACTTTATATCAAAACCTGGGAGCAAAGCAACCAGCACTTTGCTTTGTCCCAGATCAAACAAAATACCAAACTTATTCCTTAATTGTGTACTTAATTCCTTTCCCTACAAATCTGTGTCCAAACTGCAAACCCAGCTTGTTTGGCTTTAGTGGAGCTGTTCACTGAAAAAGGGCTGTGGAACCAGATGCCCAGGCTTGCCCTAAGGCTGCTTAAGGCTCAATAGCTGCCTGTTCATGGGCAAAAAAAAGGCATTTTGGGTTGCTGCTATGGACTATGCTTTGGGGCTAAAGGAGAGTTGGCAGATGAATCCCCTGCACAGCAGAGGTTATTCTGTGTGCTATGGATCCATAGCATTAGCAAGAATAGCTCCAAGACCTGAGTTATAGAGTGTTCCTGATGTGTTTGTGTCAACCCCTACATCTTAAAAGTGGGGGGGTGGTTGTTCTGTAGATCACCTCCCCCTAAGAGCCCCCAAAACTGAGTCACCACTGGGACCACCAGCTCCCAGGTAGGTGAAGCTGGTATTTGCCACCAGGCAGGCTGCTGTAGAATGCAAAGTGGCCTCAAAGCTATTCCCTCTTCTCTCTGAGCCCTGGTCTCTGCAGGGTCTCAACACCTGGTTGCTGTGGCTAAGCCAGGGTAGGTAAGAAAGGTCTGGGATGGAAGTCAAGGCTACTACTTGTGAAGGAGGCCAAAGAGGGGCAGCCCCTCCTAGATACCCTTTGGAGTCACAGAACGGGATCTGCTCTTCTATTTCATGTCCAATTCCTCCCCGGCCTGTGATGGGAGTACTTGGCCCTCATCCCTCCTTGTGCAAACAAACTTGCCTTTCCCCACTGAGAAGCATGCTGTTTGTTTGGCTGTGCTTGCAACACACAGACTCTCCCAGCCAGCCTTTACCAGCGTAGCTCAATAACAAAAACAACCCCCAAACCCAAACACATTCCTTCTCCTTCTAACCAGCTTCAGGCCCAGTGGATGCCACAGCTGATGCTGAGCAGGCTGCCTGTAACCAGACTCTTGAGCCAGTTTGATTTCTGAGTTTTCTGTGCAACTCTACAGAAGGGATTTCATCACCACTGTTATCAGCTGCAGCGCATCACTGACACGGGTGTTGCATCCATACTGCTCTGCTGATATTCAGGAGACTCATCCATGTGTGGTATGGCAACAAACAGAAGGACAACAAAAACATTTAGTTAAGAGTAAGCTTTCTTATCCCTATTATGTTATTTGAATTGTCTAGAAGCATAAATCATAAAATCTTGCTCAGATCCTCTGAGCAACAAGTAATTTAAGAATTGTTCTTCACTAGCGAGACAGATTTATTTCAGGTGTGACAAGGTCTCTCTCTGTTTTTCTACAAAGAACCACTTTTTAGATAAGTAAGCTCACCTAGAAGTTTCTTGAGACAACTGGGATGATGTTCACTGACCTTCCTTGGCATTACGTCACCTTTTTTCTTGGGCCATGTGGCATGTACTGCCTTAACTCAGTGTCTGCCATTGCTGCTGTCCTGCCTGGCATTTTAAGTCATCAGGATCTCCTGCCTTAGTTTGTTACTAAATGTTGATGATCCATTCAAATTGCCTTAGAAGTAAATGATCAAGTTCCTTTGAAAAAAGGAACTTGCCTTGCTTCTGATGTTGTCTGGGTCACACTTTGAGAACCAGGCTTAGATTCTCATCGTATCCACTGCAGATCTATTATAGAAATAGGAAATATATTCTTAATATATATTTTTAATTCTTCTGTGACATTAATTCTCCCCTCAGTTGTTCATGACTGTAAAGAGAAAGTTTAGCGTGGCAAATGAGCTTTCTAGATTTCACTTTATTAGTATGCTGTGATGCAGAATAGATTTTTATATCCTTAACTGGAGATCCCTAGGGTTATTTGGAAAAAGTGTTCCTCCCATGAAGCTCCAGCACACAGACGACCAAGTCACCACCTTACACAAAGCTCTGTGCACCTCCACCTGCAGCAATGAACTCACTCATTTGTCTGTGAACCAAAACTCGGATGGTCTGGCTCCTACTTCACAGGAAATACAAGACCTCGTAACCTACTGGCAGATGTGGCAGGTTTTCTTCTGCATTTCTGTACATAGGCATGGTTCTCTTTTAAAGGAACTCAGCTGTTCATAAATACCTCAAGGAGCTGCAATACAGAGTCTGAGCAACTTTACTGCAAATCACTGAGAAATTGCTTTTAGACTCATTCTAGCATTGCAGACATCTAAGGATAGAGCATCCTTGCCTGCAGGAGATAGGAACTGATAACCAGGAGGCTCAAGTTTCTGCTGTAAAACTGATGCTTCCAGCATGACTGTCTCCTTGCATCAAGTCTCTGCTGTGAAAACATCCTCCAGCTGATCAGTACCAGCTGGCATGGAGGGAGAAAGAGGAAACACTACTTGTGGCAAAGTACCATAAAGCACAGATCTTACCTCCACCTTAGAAAGATTTCTCAGTGCTGGGATTAATCATTAAACAGCTGGTATGTCACCCTGGCAGGATGAGCATACCCTCAGACCCTTATGGTACATTCACTAACTGTAATTTATGATAAATCACAGGAGAAAAAAAAAAAAAAATCTTTAAATTAAGTCTGCACCGAGCTCCCCATATCTTTTGTAAAGAGTGAGACGATACTTTTGAGTTATACAATGTGTAGAATGAACTTTTATTTTCATTCATCCTTCATTAATACCATACAATTAGATAGCAATATTTGGAAAAAAATAGTCTTGAAATAATTTAAAACAGAAGGCACAGAAAACCAAACCCAACTATGCTGCTACAAGAGAAAGGGGTAAAATTATTCAGGAAGTGAATTTATTCCGAAAAGTTTTATCACTTAGATATTCTGATCAAAAGCTACAGCACACAGAAACAAAACTGCACAGTTTAAGCTAACCCATGCTTTTGTTACATTTAACATATAAAAGGAAAAAAAAATCTAAAAATATTTTTTGCAGGATTTTGAATGAAAAGTGTAATTTTTAAAATAAAAACCACTAAATCTAGTACATATGCCCAAAACTCCCTTAAAGCCTACACACTAAGATGTACTTCACAAAAAAGTCTGCATTAAGGACAAAGCATACAGTTAAACACCATCTGGGGATGGGAGAAAACTGGTTCTTAAATCAGTTAGAGTATCAAATAAATTTGGTGTTTGCTTCAGAAACAAGGATTCTCACTACAGTAATATACTGGAGAGGACATTCTTTTGTATTTGAATATTACGAAATTAAACCAATAGTATACATTACAGAGAGGAATAAAACTATTCATATGAGATTTTAAACTTTTTTTTTTTTCAAAAGAGTAACTTTATTTCTTTTGAAAACAAAGCTAGAATAATGACATGCGATAATATGCCCCGATATTATACCAGCTAAGTTTGAAAATAAAGTTCATGCTTCACAATTGAAATATGCTGTGACTCTCAAATACATTCTCTGGTAATTAGTAATACAATACAGAGGTCATTCATAAAATCAGTTCAGGTTGGGAACCTGGTTTATAAATGAAGCTCTTTTCAAATATTGAGAACACTGACAACACACAGGGTTAGCTCCAGGTCAGCACATTTCTTTCTGTGCTCCACCCCTCTTTTCTTAAACAAGTGGGTGCTTAGCCTGCAAATATCATGGAAAGGCAAAGTCTAGAAGTTAAAGGTTGGTTTGTAAAAATACTAAATACAATCCAAGACAAACAGTATTACTGACAACTTAATAGCAGGTGCTCTCTAAAGGAAAAAAAAATTATCCTGAAATGCAAAAGAGATCTTTTCAGCATTTGATATCAAGGCATTTGCACATTTGTCAGGAGGTGACAGTAAGAGTGAACTTTGCAGCTTACTTTGCAGTTGGACTTGAAATCAAAGAGCTTTCTTTCTAGCCTGCTCACCTGTTAACCATAACATATGGTTTCTTAACAGCTTGCTTTTTTTCCCTGGAAATAATTCTCTCATTTAGAAAGTACTAGTCAAAGTATTTGTTTCCACACTTGAATAAAGAGAGCTGACAACTACAATAGAAACGGTAAAAATGATCTTCATAAAAATGTTCATCAAAATTCTCTGACATAGCAAAACATTCATTTGTAAAGTAAAGTCTAATACTGCAAGCCATTCACTCAAAGGCGACCTTGGGCACATGAATCCTTGCCAGCATTGCAACGGGAATTACGTCCATATTTCTTGTCACTATAGGGTACAAACTCTGTAATATATTAAAGTTTCCTAACAAAGAGTCCAATTATTGCACTTTATAAAAATTCTAGTAATATCAGGCTTTTGTCCTACTTTTCTATGAACATTGATGCCCTGCAAGAAAAATTTGGGGATAGTAACTGCTGATGAGTGAGAGGGAATACTTGAATCAGTCCAAAATATGGAATCAAAAATGGAAAGGTTTACGAAATGAAGCAATGTAACCTTTGGAAACAGATTTTGGTTCATAGCAGCAGACAGATGTGTCATTCTGGTACTGACACGTTCTCTTTGCCGGGAAGAGTGGGCACATGAATGTTACATTTATATATCACAATACAACTTGAGGACTTTGCAGAGAAACCCAAAGAACCACTAAGTTCTTCTGCTGACCCTACAAGCCTGATGGGAAAAGCTCAGTGACAGTCATAGTGGAGTGGGGGTTTCTCTGTGAGCTTGAATATATTTGCATTTGTGTCAGCAATAGACATAGCAAACAGAAATAGCTATTTCAGGATGGCAAAACAGGTAAGTCTGAGAGACCTGTAAAAAAGGAAAATACAGCAGTTTTGGCCCTGCTTTTAACCAGCTGTATCAATAGGGGAAAAGAGACAGAGGAGATTTTTGTGCCAGCTATCTAGAAAAAGATGCTGCTTGAACCGAAGTGATTCACAACTCTATATGAGGCTTCCAGGCCAGCAAATCACGGTTAAAGTCACTTTGTTCCTCTGCTCCTTCAGCATGGGAACGAGTGCAGAATGACTCATCCCAACCGTGGATAGTCCGTTTACAGCAACAATCATATCGCCACACCTGAAAAACACAAGCAGAAAAAAGAACACATTATGAGTCCTGCTCTGCAGTAATTACAGCACACACCAACAAACAGCACTCCACTGCTGCGGTGATAGGTTTGCATCATGCTGGAAAGTGTCGCTAAAATTCCCAAAGCAGTTCAATCTGAAGTCTGTCCTACTAATGAAAGATGCCCTTGATCACTGCAGGAGTATTGGACTAGGTAAGTTTTTAAAAGTCCCTTCCAACTTCCAGCTATTCTAGGATTAATCCGAAACTCATCTGGGAAACTCCCAAATCACTCTATTTCAATTCTAATATCAAGATAGTTCTGCATTAAGAGCTGACCTGTACAGAAACACGAGAAGAGACATTTGGAAAGACCTAACGGAATCAAGAGAAGATGAGATAGCATGTGCATGACAGAAGTATTTCTGTTTGTTTGTGTGGATTATAACACATTTACACCAAACATGCCTTTACTGTAGGAGGTGTAAGTAAAGATACTTATGGTTACCAACCACATTCCAACTAAGAACCTTGTTTTCAGTGGCTTATGATTTTGTCAAATATAACCATTTGGCTTGAAATCTCCCTCACCAGATGGTTCAATTGCAGCATCTCTGCATTTTGAAATGGGTAACAAGAATTTGTGAGGGTACCATTTGGTGGCCCTGAGAAAAGTGACCTTGAAGGGTTAAGTTCTGGTTTTTAAAACCTCAAGAGAAACTTCAAAAAGGCACCTAGTTTCTTTCTGTATTGAGCATGTTCCTTCTCTAGACACCTCTGCTTTGCAACTTGAGTGTGTGACGTTCCTCAGAGTAGTCAAATATGACTTGGAGATCAAACAGGACTTTTCTTGAAACTGATCCACTCAAGTACTGAAGGCACCAAAATGGGTGGCAAGAAAATGCTCTCATGAGCTTTCTCTAGGGCAGAGCAGAAGAAGAGGAAGCAGAGTTACCAACACCACTCAGAAGTCCTTCTCTGCCTGAACCATGGAACCCTATCATCCAACCCAAGGTGCTACAGTTCACTGAATGACATCTCACTCCCACAGCCTGAGGAAGTCATTTTGCCTTCTACAGAATTACACCAGACAGGTCATGTAAGCAGAAAACTGTCTAAACTATTGAACTGTGAAGTTATTTACTCCCTTCCTCTCCAGCCTAACATTTAGATAATTTAAACAAAACAGAACAGCTTTAGAAGAGACCTGTCCCACAATAACTCAAGGTGCAGGTTCAAAGGGGCTCTCCCTTGTTGATGGCCCATTTTTAAGTCTGTATTTTCAGCAGAACAGTACATTTAAAAAGACAGTACTGTATCACATTATCACACTAAAGCATATTTTCCATAGGTTACAAGAGGGTAAATGTGACCATGATGATTCTTCCACTCTTCTTAAGAACGAAGCTTGAATTGCCATGTGTTAGTGACTGCTAGTTATTAAGTCCCCAACCTGAAATTATTTAATTTGAGTTGAACTGAGATCTTTAATTTAATCCAAACTGTTCCACAGTTGGAAAAAAAAAGTAATGTTGTGTTCAGCCAAGTTATTTTTTCATTTATTTATTTAGTCACTGAACTGAAAAATCAATTACTGTCAAGGCTCTAGGCATAAGTACATTCTTTTCTTAAGTCACTTTGTAAGAAAATCTGCATGTAAAAATCATGCTATGAAACTTCAAGTTGCATATTCTTGACTGCCACTTTCACAAAAAATCAAGTTTATGAACAAGAGAACCCTTAATGGGAATTTTAAGTCCTAGTTCTGAATTAATCCTATACGAGGCTAACATGTATATCTGGATACTAAACCTGGGGGCTGCATCCAAATGTAACATGTAAGTAAAATCATAAAATCTTTAAGGTCAGAAGGGACCTCAGGAGGTCTACAGCCCAACCTTCTGCTGCAAGCAAGACCAGTTCAAGCTCTGACCAGAATTCTCAGGGCTTTACCCAGTAGTCTCAGAAACCTCCAAGGGCAGAGACCATGCAACTTATACCACTGCCTGACCATTCTCATGGGGAAATAGTTTCTCCTCATAACCAGTCTCAAGCTCCTCTGTTCAATTTGTGCCTGTTGTCACTCATCCTCTCACCCTGCACCACTGAAAAGCCTGGGCTCTGTCTCCTTGATAATCTCCAGGCAAATACTGGAAAGGGGCTGCTGGCTGCCCCTGAAGCCTTCTCCTTGTGGGGCAAGTGCTCCACCTCCACCATCTCAGGGGCTTCTGCTGAATTTGCTTCATTTATCAGTGACCTTCCTGCTTGGTTGCTTAGCAATCTTTTTAGAAATCTTTATCATCTACTTTCTTGCCCTTCTATGAAAGCAGCAGCACCCATCTTCAGTATCAGTTTCCAGCAGTGGCTTCAGAAGGCAATAAGAAAGCATAAAGCAGTTTTGCCCACTTTGCAGAAGTTAAGTCCTAACTTTTAGCTGTTCTATAGGAAGACAAAAACTAGCTAGTTCTGCACATATGCAGAGCACATTATCTCTTGGCCTAAAGTGGAATTCAACAGGGAGATAGCAGGTGACACCAGCAGCACAGCTGGGGAAGAGCACAGGAGATGCCATCACCTCTGAGGTGCCCCTTCCCCAGCAGAAACACACTATTACTTCCCTGCATCCCACTCATCAGGGAAGTAAAGTACTACAGGGCTGCACGATGCAGCAGCACTGGACGCTACGGTGTATTTCCTTAAGCAATTAGTTGCACATAACCATTTAAAAGTGGTTCATTATTGCTGCTGTTATTACTATTATTATTATTATTTCTCCCGTTGTTACTTTGGCTTACTTTAATCTTCCATCAAAGTAGGCAGGAGTTCCAAGAACGATGGTTTTAATGAAGAAAGGCTGGTTTGTGTGGTTCTCCTCGTAGCCACCGACGATGCTGAAGCCCCAGCTCCCTAAATTGCTCCGCCGCAGCACCACGTCATGGCAGCTATGCAGGCAGCTGTGGAATGGAAGCACAGTGCACAGGGTGACAAGAGGAAAAAGCCAGGTATGGTTTTGCAGTGGGCACAACATCTGCTATCTCATCACTACCACTGCGCTAAGTGTGGAAGAGAAGGGGAGGGATGGTGATTAGACCTCTGTTCCCAGAGTAATTTTCCAATATTCAAACCAATTACTGAAAAAGCCCCACAATCTTGAGACAGAAAGGTGTTTTAAAAGAAGTAATGCAGTGCTAGAGTAATTAAACACAGTTAAGTGTTTAAACTCTGCAAACTGACAGTAATAGGGATTTTAGGGATTTCACAGGTGGCAACAATGTGGGTGGAAAATCAATACCTGATGTGTTCAGTTTGTAAGTCAAAAATGCAGAGCATTTGTCCTCCACCCCCAGCCAGTTTAAGCTTTTTCTACTTTAAGTAAAAATTAAAAATCCATGCACAATCTTCATTACCTCTGCACTGATTCATCACCAGTAATGAAAATATAAATGACTAACCATTTTATTACACAGAATGTAAATAATTTAGATCACACTTCACTAACTGTACTGCTATATGTTATCATCCCTAGAGAAAATTAATTCTTGCCAGTGAAGTTGGCAATGATTGTAATTTAAAAAACAAACAGACATAGAAATTAACTTTTCAGTAAAAAGATACCAAGCTCTTTACTGCTGTTTGACACTGCTTTAAAGCACAATGCATAGCCTAATGTTAGGAGCCATACACGGACATCTGTAGCATGAAAGAAATAAACCAATAGGTAAGAAAAACTGCTGCTAAAGCATGAAAAGGAAGTATATTTACCAACACTGGGAGCCATTTATTGAGATTACTCATTAATACTTTAAGGAAGATAAACTAATTGACAGTTAAACTCAGAAAAAGTGAAACCTCTGGAGGGCCAATGCAATAACAATGAAGTGTTATCTTCAGCTGCCTACTGCTCCTAGTCTGTCTGGTTTGTGTTGTGGTTTTACAGTTTAAGTACAGACCTGGCAAATCCATCAGAGGGAAAGGAATTAACCTGCATGCCCTGACTGAAGTTAACAACTCTACTAGCTGCAGTAGGAGCTCTTCCTGATAACAAGTGATGCCAGAATGAGATTACAGCTGCAGCCTCAAGAGAGTGAGGAGTACAAATGAAGCGATGTCCAGCAGACAAAAAAGTAATTAAAGGGCGGGAGCTTGCTGCAAACCTCTAAGAGTTTTTGTGTTTGGCAGAGATGGTAGTGGATTCTTGAAAAAAACCAATGTGAGCCTATAGTTACATGACTATAGTCTTGGCACAGGACATGTCAAGAGTCTGTCTGTCAGAATGGCCAAAATCTGATGCAATACTCTGAGGTTAAGCATTTGGCCTCATAAACTTAGTAGCAGATTAGCAAAGAGACAGATGGATATATACTTTGTGTTTTATTAGTAATTGCTCTGGTTTTAGGTATTCTATAGAAAGTGACAGTACAATAAAACAATAAAAAGATGAATTGTATCTGAAAATATTTCACATGGGCTGTTACTATGGTTTGTGAAGGGATAAATCTAGCCTCGAGTTTCCTAAGGAAACACTGCTCCTGTTCACAGCCCACATCCTAAGCACACTGCCAACTAAATACAGCTGAGATGGCCAGGCAGAAATAAGGGCAGATGTGCTGCAGCTAAGCAAGTCTCTGCTTCTTTATGTCTCTTGCAAGACTTAGATTAAAACAACTAAGAAAGTACTTAATCGATTAATTCCGTACCTTGGAAGTCCCAGCCACATGACCCATGACGGTGACCAGCTGGCATCGTATTCATTTTCACTGATGGTACTCAATTGTTCTTCATTAGCCTGGGGCTGTTCTTCTACAATCTGGACTTCCAGGGCTTTCAGGGCAACTACTGAAGAGGCAGCACTAGCCTTCAGCATGGCCACAGCCTCGCTGTGACTCAGGTTGGTCAGATCAATGCCGTTGATGTTCAGCAGCACATCACCTGTTCAAAACAATGAGGAAAAGCACGTCAGTCTGACAGTCCTGCTCACCCACAGCACCTCCCACGCCAGGGTTTCATTCCAGACTGGAGTCTTTGGACCAGAGACAGTCTGAACTAGCAGACTAATAGCTCTGAAGCCTTTATATTGTCAGTTTGAAACGTTAATGCATTGAGCGTGTATCAAGTTGGATCAATGTAATTCATTTCCACATAACACACCAAATACTGTGACTCCTATGCATACTTCCCTGAAAATCTGAAATTGACATTACTTAAATACCTCAGCAGCTCGGCTGCAACTGCTACTGCAGATGCCATAACACAACTGTTTCCAGATGTGGATCTTGGGTTCACCCTAACTTTCAAAGTGAAGGAAGAATGACGGCAGGAACAATGCAGGCACCTCAAAGTAAGCAATTATTGTAGACAGGTGAGGTTCCACAGAGTGCTTTAATTAACCTGGTTTTAATAACTTGTCACTTGGGAGAAGAAAATGAAATTCAAAAACTTCTGGAAAGTTTGATACAAAACTCAGTTAAGTCAAAGACAGAAACAGAGCATCTCTACAAAGATAATCTGGAAAGAGTCAAAGACAGAAAAAGATTGCCACAATTTTAGTTTTGTGTTTTTTAAAGGCCCCAGGATGAAAACAAGAATGCTATTAACTATCCAGTGGCAGATTCTTTGTTCACACAATGTCTCACCAATGAAAGCCAGAAAAACCAGAGTAAAAGTGCAAACACCTGGGTCACATTCACTATGAGATTTTTAAAAGATTTTTCCTCCCAGTAGCTTCTGTGGCTACTTTAATGTTACACAATGAAAGAACAATAGTGATTCTTCTATCAAGTTTTTCATAGTTGTACAGAAAAAGAAAGCATACCTGCTGGTGTGTGGGTGTAAATCTCCCTTTCTCAGAAGCATAGAAGGATGCTCCCACACTGTTCTTTTAAATGTACAATCTGTGAAGTTTTTTTCTAAATTTCTTTCCTGAAACATTCTGTAACTCTATGAACTGTGAATTGCAGAGATCCCATAGGCAGTCTCTGATTCACATATGACATAATATGTTTTAATCATCAAATGCTTTGCCATCAGTTATGCAGGACTGCCTTCACCTATGCTGAGCCTAACCTCCACCTCCTCATTCCTTTTTACAAAGCCAGTGAACAAGGACAGCTGTTGCAGCACTCCTGAAGACCCGCAGACTCAGGCTGTCCCAGAGGATAAGAAAGCTTTTGGGAACCAGGATTGACACTGATGTAGCTTTTGGGGCAAATTCTGTGTGGGTGAGCTGTGGCCTATCATCAGATCTTCTCTGCTGTTCAGATACTATACCGGGGAGCAGAGATTCCCTGGACAGAGATGTGGTACAACCCACTAAATTAAACATGAAAACAGGATGTGTCTGCATCACAGCAGACCCTCAGCTCAGGGGATTACCATCAGCTTTAAGGAATTTAACCATACATTTCCTGATCTTATCCACTTCCCCTGCTATCATGCTGTAAACATTCCCTTCCCACAAAAGGTTGAAGTGCAACACTAAATACTGTATTTCCATTATTAGATCATGAAGAAAAGCATCCATAAGCATTTTCCTACATCTGTGAGAAGACTTTTTGACACCACCTGACTCCAGAGAATGTAGTGATCAAAAAGCAGCGAGAGGTAGCCATGCCACCAGGGAAGCCAAGCCCCACCTCGTTTAATCCTGCCGTCTCTTGCCAAACACCCGTGAGGCTGCACGCTTGTCACAAAGATGGGCAGTTCGCCACTTTTGCTGCCTCTGCCTCCTGCCACTGTCATTCCCAGAGATTCATGTGGCTCTTTTTTCACAGTAATGTGCTTTTCTTGGCATGTAACGCACTGGGAGAGATCCTGTTTAATAAGGATAAATAACATTGTTAAAACTAAGGGAAAAAAACAAGCAAACCTAAACCAGAACAAAATAACTAAATACATCCCAAAGCCATACTTTGGCATTTCAATGGAACAGTTTAAAAGGACTAAGTAGTGGAAACCAGCTTTGGCTGCATTTATTCTAGGTCAGATCTCTGCCCCCTTCAAAAAAAACCCCAAATCACCAACAAAAACCCCATGGATGTAGATACTTAAACATAGATTGAAAGCTTATAAAGGCCCATCTTGAAATCTCACTCTAGTTTTTCTCAACATCCTACACTGGAAGAGGCTAAATTTTAGGACTGCACTACAAAACCATATGGTCAAAAGTTTGGAGACAAACCAGAAATGAATCTTTGATGTCTTGCTGAACATCAGCATTACTTCATTTTTCAGTGGAATATGCCCCAGAACTACAAAGAAACTCCTAAGAAATGAAAACACTTGTTTTCATGGTAACAGTAAGAGGCCCTTTAAAACCCTTTTGCATCATGCTTTCTTTTGCAGCTGGTAGGTAAAACCTCCCAGAGCACAAGCTAAGGCCAATTAATGCTACCAGCTTGCAATGGGTACCTTGGGCAGCCTCCCTAATGATCATAATGAAGACTCAAGCTTGAAACAAGAAGAGATCCTATATTAATTTTTCCAACAACTGAATGATGAAGTTCAGCCTATATTTAGTTCTGCCCAATAAAAAAAGATTTAAATCTAAATCAAAGTAAATTTTATTTGCTGAAGCCTTTCCCTCATGCTATTAAGTAGGAAATTCAAATCACTGTACATACACCTGTGGTAGCATCTTAGATTGACAGAATACTTGCAAGGAATCCAAAATAATGAAAGAAATAACCTGGGATATTCTTCAAAGTGTATATATGTATATATTCTCTTGCTTTCTCTTGGAAAATGACAACACTCTGACCTCCAATGCCATGTGCTCCTTCTGACTGGCTCTGCTCCTCACATACACATTAATCATGGAAGTAGCTACGGGTAAACACACCGTAGCTTATAAAGACAGTTCATTTCTAAGGCTTCAGGCTTCAGGACTGGCTGCTGCCACACAATCATATAAACATATTTTAGGCCACATGGCTTTGAAGCCAACTACAGGTTAATGAGAGAAAGATAAACGATACAAAACGTGAGAACTCATCCAACTTTGGATCAACTTTGGAACTGTGGTAAGAGCACAGCTCATGCTGGCACATGCACACTTGCTCCAAGCTCTGACATCAACAAACTATTCACTGTGTGGGAATGGCCCAGTGCTGTGGCAAGTACCCACAGCCATGGTATTCAGGAGCCTCACCGTTGTCCCTCAGAAGGAAAACAACCTTCCTAGAGCCACATTTGCTCTTTTCTGAAATGATCCCCACTTTTAAAAGAAAATGCTACCAACACATGTAAGTTATCTCAACAGAAGTATATGATGCTAAATAGTAAAGCAAATAGAGTGGACAGGTGGAAAAGTGGATTTGTTGACATGGTCAACATAAGAATTATTTCACAAAGTCAACTTCTTAAGATTGAGAAGTTGCTTTTTTTCTAATTACAAGAACATCTCAAGCACAGGCTCTATTTTTGCATGTCTTCCAAATAATTTGATACTAGCTTAATGGAAGTCTCTTCATTTTGCCTTTCTCTCCCTGCTTGAGACCCTGCAGTACTCAGCAGCCTTGCAGCCAGGACTGTTGACTCATGAAGGAGATGACACATCCCTCCAACATGATCTTTATATGCTGGATGGTGGGCACCACACCTCTTTCCTGGCTGCAGCCAGCACAGCAGCAACAAAAACTCTAATAGTCTTGAATGACAGCCCTTCCATGCAGGAGTACCAGCCACTATCTTAGACAAGGTCTAACAACTACAGCTGTATGACCTCACAGAACTTCCTTCTTTCACTGTAAACCAGCAAATCCAAAAACATACTGAAAACCTGTTATGTATCTTCTGCTCCTACTCCAGACATGATGCAGGACTTGAGTACTTGGAAGTCATCACATTTTTTATTAATTAAAAAAAAAAAAAAATCCTTTCTTCTAGCTTTGCCTTGCTACACACACCACCACATGAGAAAACCAGTATTTTTTCCTTTCAGAAGGAGAAACACCAACCTTATGTGAGTTAGGTCTGCTGTGGAACAACTGCTGGGACTGGTGTTGGTGTGAGTTGCTGTTGTGAGTCCCGGTGGTGTCTCGGATAATGCTGACTGTCTGTGACTTCAGGGGTCTAGAGATGATCAAGTTCACTCTCTCCCCGCTCGCCTGTTGAACATATGAGGTCATCAAACGTCATCAAGTTGGACAGGATATTGATTATTAGAAAGGAGGAAAACATATGACAGAATGTGAAACAAGACAACAGCAGACCTTGTTTTCCAGTTCCTTTTTTAGACTGCACACTCCCTTACTTGCTTCTTTTTGCAATTTCCCCCAGAATGGAGGGGAAATTAACATTCCTTCCTCACCTCCGATGTTACCTTTACATCAGCTAAAAATCCTTTGTCAAAAGGACCATTTCTCACTTGATGTCACAAAGCTTCAAACATTAAAATTCACCCCCTTCCATTTGCAGCCTCTGTGAACTCCAGCAACACATAGCAATAAATGGAAGAAATGCCTATGAGATAGCTCCAAGATCTGCAGCTTTTGATCAAAAGCTCTGAACACCTCTGGTACTTCCCAAAGATACTTGCAAGAAAGATGGTATACATGAGCATACCAACATATTCTGGATTTTGGCGAATACTGGGAGACCCAGTTATCAGATGTTAATAAAACATCATCTCGTTATTGCTGCAAAGCCACACCTCAAAAGGTGGAAGTTACACAATGCTAAATTCTAATCACTGTATACAAAAATTAGGAAACTGAAACAAATCACCATTCCCAAGATCACTGTTATTTTAATTTCACAGCAAGGAAAACTCTTGAAATGATTCCTGAAACAAGTATTTACTACCATTTGTATCATAGGTCTCTATGTGGTGCTTTAAGCAAAGATGACTGCAATAGACTGCAGGAACATACTACTGGTATATTTCAACTTTCCTAAAAACAGAGCCATTTTCACCAACATCCCGTCAACAGGAAGTAGCAAAGTACTGCATCTGTTTCCTTACAGACTGGGAGAAAGGCATGGAGTAAAGGTTTTCCTGTGGGGACATAGAAGGGTCATATGTCACACTGCAACACAAGCTTTGGGTAATATTCCTGCCCAGAACATAACCAGACATGGGAAACAGCCCTTTTCTGAACACTCAGAAAACGAGCTGTACCATGCAGAACTCATGGAAAACCTCCATTTGACTTCCCAGCTGCTGTTGACTCTAACATCTGATAAATTACTTTCTTGTTTTAACTCAATTCCATGCACAGGCAAATCAATAAAACCCCCACTTCTATAGAGCTTACTGAGAGATTAAAATACAATACATACATAAATATAATAATAATAATAATCCTCTTTCTTTTCTTCTTCCCTGCTAAGCAATAGGCTACAATAGGCTACTCTCCTTGCTCACATGAGCTGTCTTCTAACCTTCAGGCTGCATTTCAGGGAAGACTAATGCATTTTTCACTTCTGAGGAGGTGGACTTCATCTGGTAGGTGCCAAAGCAGATCCTGATCTTCACTATTATTTTCAGAACATGAAATCACTGTAAATGACATTGACGCAGGCTTTTAGGCCTCACACAAGCTGCTCTGTCTGGGAACAGACTCCAGAAATAAAGCCGAGCTAAGGGCTCAGGTAGGGAGAGCCAATTACCTGTATAACCTGAGCAGCAAGCTCGGGCGTGCCGTGCTTCAAGTCGTGTCCATTGATGGCCAGCACGCGGTCGTTACTGCAGAGCCTGCCGTCCTGAGCAGCCAGCCCCCCTTCCAAGAGGTCGAGGATGAAGACGCCCGGCTCATCCGTCCTGCGCACCAGCTTGATGCCCAGCTGCTCGCTGGAGTCGCGCTTGTGCAGGGTCACCTGGAAGCTGTCCTCCCGCCCGGAGCCCGGCGCGTCCGCGTGGTTGTGCGTGCGGCTGCCGAAGCGCCGCTCCCGCAGCACCGTCAGGTGCAGCACTGAGCACGGCTGCGACAGCACGGCTCGAGCGTGGTTGTGGGACACGTTGCTTATGTCAAAGCTATTGACCTGCAACACAACGGCAAAAAAAGGCACGATGATGTCTTCAGATGTTTAAGTCAAGTCCTCTCCAAAATCAATTCACTGGCTGCCAAACCGGCCTCAGAGCAACCTACATGTCTGACCTTACTGGGCCTTCTCTCTTGTCCTTCCATTCTCTCTTGCAAACTTGCATTGGATGTTCAGTCTACAAACTTATTTTTAGGTTGGGAAAGATCCTCAATGTTATTGAGTCCAAGTCTTAACCCGGCACTGCCAACTCCACCACTAAACCATGTCTCCAAGTTCCACATCTACATGTCTTTTAAACAGCTCCAGGGATGGTGGCTCCACCACTTCCCTAGGCAGCCTGTTACAGTGCTTAACAACCCTTTTGTGAAGAAATTTTTCCTAATATCCAGTCTAAGTACTATTTTAGGCCTTCTCCCACAAAGATGACATGTCCCCAAAAGTGAACATGCTCTCCCATCACAGGCCAAGGTTTTTGTCCTCTTGGTCGCCTATATTTGTCTTCCTTAGACCTTTACATAGTTCATTCTCCAGGAAAACATGGCATGTGCTTTCAGTGTTGAGCCCAGTATCAATTAAAACTGCAAAATAATAGCTATAAAAAGAACGCATGCAAATCTCTGAAACAAGCTTGTGTCTTACAATATGCCATACTTTCATTATGTGAAAAGACATTTTATAAAAACTGAAGTCAAGAATAATGAAATAGATTCATCAAGACAGTAGGAAAAAAGTAGTTGTACTAATTCTCAAGTCTTAGCATGAACTTACATTTCCCACAGATTTCAACTAGGCCAGAGTTTCAGACCTGTATCACCCAAATTTCAGTTTTAAATGAAAAAGAGATATAACTTTCTCTACCTAGAACGAAGAACTGTGTTTGTTATATGGCCCACTGATACAAAGACCAGTAATCTTCAGTCATTTCTTGCACTGTGAAAGTAAGAACTGACAGTACAATGAGATTTGGCAGAAAAGAGGAGTATGACAAAAGATCAGCACAAAAGCTGTGTTTGCCTTGTTTTCTAAGAAAGGATTCAAAGTCAATATTAGAATTTCATCCTTCGCCTTGGTGGAGGAACCCCTGCCCCATGATTTCAGCAGATAGAAACTAACACCAAATGGTCTATACTGATTGATGTGTCTTACCTAAGCCTTTTAATACTCTCCATTGCAATCTAAGTAACACCAAATATGCAGCTTCTCACCATCTAATAGCAATATTAAAATTATAAAAATATACTGAGTAATCTATGGACAACAGCTGCCACATTTACATCACACATCTGAGCTGAGGGGCTCCCAGAAGTCTGTGCTGAACCATTTGGCTGTGGTGGTTTCCAGTGGTGAAGGAGGACTGCACCCTCCCTGAGGAACACCTCCAGCCCAAAACCCAGCACAAAGCCACTGCTGCTGGCCACACTATGAGCTCAGACAGAACCACGGTGGTGTCCTGCTTTGCTACTGCCAAGGCTGTAACCTTGGGCAGAAGGAAAAGAGTCATAGCTAGGAGAAATAACATTTAGAGCTGCCTCCCACAAAAACAACTAGGGCCCATCCATCAGAGCCCTTAAATTAAATCCATTTTTATTTTTAACTGTAGCCAGCCAAAGTAAATACATAAAATATAGGAGCACTCAGAGGGCACAGAAGAATATATGCAATAAAATGCAATTCTTCTTTCTATAAGGCAGTTTAAAATTTCAGAATAAAACAGGCTTAGCACTTCTTGGGAGAAGAGATTCTCATTAGAACACACTTCACATGAATTACAGTCACAGTCCAGCACAAAAAAAGAGACCATTTGTAGAGCACTTTGAAAATGTTAGGCACCTATCTGTACCTTGCAGACAACACAAGCTTTTATGTAGCTGTTACTAAATGCTGTTCCCACAGCTCTTAAAAGGGTAATACTTCTTGTTTGACTAGGCAAGAAAATGCTGAGTTTCAGCTCACAGTCCTTTCTGGCTCTTTCTTTTAGACCTTTACAGCTCATAAAAGCCTTGGAAGACATTTTCAGAAATATCCATCCAAAGTGTGCATGCTGAGCTGCACCTAAGTGCACCTAATTACAGATGGCAGAGATTGAACCTGATCATTTTTATACAACAGCTGCAATTTACCTGCACAGGTAAATTCAAAGGAATAAAGATAGTCTATCTCCCCCCAAAATTTAGGTTTTACCCTCTGTATCTCTCCCTTGGCATGAGAAGAGAACTTTCATGGACACCCACTTAGCATCTGACAGCCCCACTGCCAGGCTGTTGATAGGGAAGACTCACTGCAGCTAGTAAATTCCTATTTACAGTCAATTCACTACCATTTATGGCTTTGGAAACTGTAACTGACACCTGCCGAAACAGCAGGAATTTCCAAAGCTTCACTGGAACTCAAGCTCCCTATTCTGTCAAACAAATAGAGCCCTTAGTGTAAAAATAAATGAGGCAGCATTCAATCAGTGTCTGCAATTACTTGTTGAAAAGGCAACATCTTGGAAACCTCTTGGGTTGTTTTCTTGGCCAGCCACTATGCTTACACTCCAAGAGAGGAAAAAGGCACATTTCTCAAAAGGGACTTTCTTTTATGAAGCACTAACTAATTTTATTCTAAGGGTAACCACTGTATTTAAGCTACTTCTATCAGCTTGATTTCAAAACAGCGACATGAAGAAGGCTTACAACTACATTTGGACTGATCTTAGGCTGCCAGATCAAAAGCAAACATTCTTACTGAAGTAACTTTGAATTGATGATAATATATTCATTTCAGGTGGAATGATTAAAAATAGAAGCTGGATGACTGTTCTGTTTATGTAGCACTCAGTTACTGCCTTTCTTAGCTGTCGTATAAACAACCCCTTCCCCTAATATAAAAGCTAAAACTTAAGAATTTATAGAATTTGATCTTTTTATACTGCCTGTGGCTAATTACTTAAAATCAAAACAAAAATACACACTCGATCAAAACCAACTTACATTTTGTTTATTTTTTTTTCTTTAAATACTTAGAACACCCTGCTTTAAATCCTTCCATTGAAGCCTATCACTGAGTCTTTCATACATACTGAAAGATGCCAGTCAACTGCCTCACCTTTTGGAAGGCAACACTAAAGCCAGATTAAAATAACAGTTTAGATGAAGCCAGCCTTACAATCCACAAATTGCTTTTTATATAGAACAAGTTACGCCAACTTGCTAGCCAGAAATAACCTTGTGCTCCTTTGGAATGCATGCATAAAGTTGAAATAAGGACCGAGTCCCACAGCATTTAAAAACAGAAAGATAAACTTGTATTTTAAATGTTGACAACAGATGCTAGGGAGGAAAGAGAATTCCAGGGACTGGTCCGACAAACAGCATAAAGCATGATAGCCAAAAGTGCTAGAACAACAGGCTCTCCTCTGAATAATAATTTGCTTTCCAACTGATAATTGCAAAGCTAACATTGACACAACATCGTCTGACAAGGAAAATCTTCCATCTCATTTTAACAACAATTCTGCAAGGAGTGAATAAAAAGCAAGCAGACAGAATACGTAATTAGGTTCCATACTTGAAGTATTTGGTCTCCAGCAAGAAGTCTTCCATCTCTGGCAATGATCCCATCTCGATAAACCTCTTGAATGACAATGTTGATCAAAGGTGTTTCATTGCCACCCACTATGCTAATTCCTAATTCAATATAAGGATTGGACCGATGAATTTCAATAGTAGTGATCTCTCCTTCAGGCAAGGTAGGTGGCTGTTGATTTGCTGCCAATTATTTTTAAAAAGAAAGACAATTAATATCTTTTCTACCTCATTCACTTCCAATAAAATAAATCACAAGACAGTGTAGACAGGCCACAAAGCAGTAGTTTAACAAAAAACTAAACCAGTGTGAATGGATTGGTTCCACTACTTGTTGAAAACCCTAGCTTGTTAGAAAGGAGCTAATAACTTAGCAGCATCCATGCTTCCTGAAATGGGGTCATTTGGACTGGAATAGGATATTCTGAACCCTTTGGATCCCATCCTTTATAATAAATATTATATCCTTCATTGGGTCACCTGGGGATTTGCATTCGCTGCTGCTGATAAAAATGTATTTTAGGGGTTACGCCATGATAACCTCTTTGTTTTGCAATTGCATGAGGAGTTGCTATTGAGTTACTAGGTCAACTGAAGGACCCCATTTCTGAAGCAAACAAGGAAACAACTAAAGAGGAAAAAGGAGAATGCTAAAGGATGGCAAATATAAGGAGAAGAAAGGGGACAGGACCACCTTCCTCTGTGGTAAGGCTCAGTTCTTCCTCTCTAAAATCCCAGATGCTAAAGGGGTTACTGCCCATTCGGTGCAGATGGGTGCAGTAACTCAGCTGCCTTTTGCTGAGCAGAACAGCATTCCGTGTGTGAGAAGGCTGCTGATCCAGTTGGGAGGAAAGGGTGAAGAGGGAAAAATAAATCTCATTTTAGAAAACAACTTCCTAATTTTACAGAAACTACACTCCTTCCATCTCCCTTGTGAGGCCACACCCACTAGCAGATGAACATGAACTACTGCACCGTGACACAATAAATGACAATATAGCACCGTAGTAGCTGGCACACATTCTGAGATATCTCTTTCCTTCCTGTGACTTTATCTCAGTTGTAAACCTGCACATAATCAAAACCCACTAATATTTCTCCAGAAATTGCAAAAGAAAAAAGCCGAAGATGAAGATGCACATTCACAGTTGGTAAGAGACAAACTCTGACACCACAAATGCTTCCACATCTGATAAAAGAGACTTGAGAAGATAAGTGATGACATACTGTCTGCTACTGTACTCTCCTCCAAAGGCAGATTGTCGATGCCGGGCTCATCTGTCCACGCGGGCAGGGCGGGCGAGGTAAAGCTCGGCTCAGCTGGCACTATTCCCTGATCAGCGTCCGGAGATAAACTGCTGGGCTGCTCCGGCCCGCCCTGACCACTCTCACCCTCTGCTTCTGCTTGCAGCTTGCTCGTTTTCCTTCTCTCCAGAGCAACTCTCCGATGAGAAGCCCCAGGACACCTGTAAAGACAACACTGATATCATGCTTCAAGCCTGCAGCCCTGTTTGTAGCACAAAATGCCCAAGTATTTCAACTAGTTAAATCAGTCTCCTTCAAAGCCAGAGATTCAAACACAGCATAAAAAAATATTAAACACACTGAATTTTAAGGCCAAAATCTGTTTTAGTGGACAAAACCCCAATACTGCTTTCTTCACAAAACTTCTACTAGGTAATTTTTTGGCTATGAACTCAACGCGCTGTAACGCCTTCCGAATGTGGACTTATTCTGTTATCACAGAATGGTTTGGGTTGGAAAGGCCCTTAAAGATCATCTAGTTCCAAACCCTGCCATGGACAGGGACACCTTCCACTACAAGGTGGATTCTGTACATTTCAGTTTCTGGAAGATAATCTGCTGGAAAGATTAAACAGGATAGTCAAAAAAAAAAATCCACCTAAGAGAATCCCTGTTCCAAGATGCAATTGGAGACTCACTGGAGACATCCATCTCCTTTCATCTTAGTAAGCCAAAAGAAGTGAGTATCATATTTTCCTGGACTCACTCAAAGGAACATGAAAATGATAAATTTTACCTATACTGCAATCTAAGTGTTAAAATACTGAAAGAAAATTCTGCTTCTCTAGAAGTCTGTATGAGAGGTTTAGCAAAAGTAACAGCTCTGTTAATCGTTGTCGCTTGGGCCAATAGGTGTTCTCATCTCCCTCCTGTCTCCTAATTTTTCTTTCTGCCTTCATAGGAGGTGCAATTCTTGTTTCCCTTATGCAACAATGCTCCCTCAGCATTTGATGCTTTTCACTACAAACTCAGTTTTGTAAGTTTCCATTACTCTTAATGCAGCATATTTTTTTGCTTGTGTTTAAAAGCCTACAACAGTTTATTGCAAAAAAGGGATGTTATGTTGCAAATTTATGGAAAGCCTTAATTTATTGAATTGTCTTGCACATAATTAGATGTGGACATCAATCTTACATCTGCCTCTGTGACAGTTTTGCCAGTGTCTGATAAATCACTTCTTACAGTATTTGATGTCCCTAAAGTTCCTGCTTCTGAAGCTGCTGACCACCTAAAAACGCTCATAACTGTAGCAGTGTCAGAAAAAAAGGAAGCACATTCTTGAAAGGATTCATTGTTTGGGAACTTGGCAGGTTGTTATAACAAAAGAAGAAATTATTTATTCTTGCAAGAGAAAAAATGTGTTAACAAAGTAAAAGACAGCAGAAGCATAATGACATCCTAACTTATCAAAGCAGATTCTGTTCTGACATTCTGTAAAAGGGATTTGGTAATTATATGGTTAGACTGTTTCAGCATGGATTTTGAAGATGACCTGCTAACAAAGTTTTCAGATCCAAACAATGTTGATAACGGTTTTTGTGATCCCCAGCCATGTTATACATACATAACACTATATATACACACACACACATGAAAATATCTTTTTTTTCTTTTTTTTTTTTTTTTTTATAATTATATACATAGATCGGAAGAGATCTTGGAGATCATCTAGTCTAAACCGCCCCTGCCACGGGCAGGCAACGCCTTTTACTAGACCAAGTTGCTCAGAGCCCCATCCTGCCTGGCCTTGAACACTTTCAGTGATGGGACATCTGCAGCTTTTCTTAGGAAACTTCTTCCAGTGCCTCATCACCCTCACATACAGAATTTCATCCTACTATCTAACCTACATCTACCCTTTTTCAGTTTAAAGCCATTCCCCTTAACCTATCACTACATGCCCATACAAAAAAACCCCTCCCAGCTCTCTTATATCCCTTTTAGATACTGAAAGGTGCTACAAGGCCTCCCCAGAGATTTGTGCTCTCCATGTTTAAAAGAGTAGAATACGGTAACCCAAATATGCTCTGAAATGTGCATAAAAACATACATTAGAGACAGTTCATATTATGACATGATACATTTCAGTAATAAATCCTTGGGGCTCTTCTCAAAGCAACTGCTAGTAATTTTGTTCTTCAAAGTTAAGAAAGTGTAAGCAGGAAAGATGAAAATTATTTGAAAGCTTTTGCTTTGTGCAAATGTTTCTCTTATTTTAATGATGGAACACAACCCTATTTCTTGGCTTTTCCCAGACAATATTTACTACAGAAAACCACTGTGGGACTGATAGGCCAATATATCTGTCTGGTGGCCAGAGACATGCAATCACACGTGGAAATCAGCAGGAAATTTCTATCATTGACCCTTTCACAATGCAAACCTCAAAACAATAAGTCTCAAGAGACCAAGAAAAGGAAAGATCCTATCACTTCCCTCAGTATTGCTAACATACTTTAACTTGGTGGGTTAGTCTCATGCTCCCTCAAATCTTAATGTTGGCAATAGGAAAAAAAAAAGGGAACAATCTCCAACATCACTCACTTCTGCAGCAACACAGCAAGCAGTAATGCTCCGTCAGAGAAAACCTTTTGTCTGCTGGGATCTCCGACAGACATGCTCTCCCACACTGATTCACAAGAATTTAGAACAAGACCACCCCAAGCTGCATAGCCTTGCTGTCCCTGAAATGCTATGCTATAGAAGTGGTGATTTCTCAGCATAGAGGTAAATAAACAGTTCAAAACCCGCACTGTCAGAGAACCACACTTCAATCCCTCTGAGCCTGACAGCAAATCCAGCTTTACTGGACTACTTCTGTGAGCCAGACACTTCCTTAGATACCTCCTACAAACCACTGCACTGCGGTTGGCTCTGACTCAGCCATCTCACAAGGCCTGAGGAGCCCAAAGGACCTGCTCGAGGTGGCAAAGCACAGCTTAGAGTTTTGGGGTTTTTTTAGCTATGTCAAACCAGGACAGCACAAAACTCATCCCTGGAAGTGTCCTATTTCTGTCAAAGCCAGGTCCTCCTCCACTCTCCTTCACAGAGCACATTCTCCCATCATTACCTGGCAGCTGATGAAAGTCATCACACAAAATATAAATAGATTTGAGCTTTATTTTGGCCAATGATGCTTAGTTATCATTTCAAAAGCTAGTACTGAGAAACGTAACCAGCCTCCTGAGCACACTGACTCCGTTCAGTGGAATCCCTTTTGTGCAGCACTGTATGGGGCAAAAAAGGGCAAACCCCCGCAGATTCTTCCCCAAATCAACCAGTAACTCAGAATTTCAGTCTAGTACAGTGCAACTGCATTGCCAGGAAAGTAGCCGTCTAGTGGAGACATTAATTCATGAGATGCCAGTTCCTAGGTCTTTAAACACAGCATGACACCTATGACAGCAAAGCCCTGTATTGGTATTTAAGCACATCTATACAGAGATTTTTTTTTATTTCCACTTGCAACATAAAAAGATATTTGTTGGCAATAAGAACGTACTATGCACAAACACCAAAACCATACAGCAGTTGTAACAGTTAAGGGCCAATAAATCTCCAGAGGTGCACACATTCACTAATACCAAATATTCGGGATAAAGAGCATTTTGGACTAAACCCTGTAACATGTTATGCACACAGATGGGCATCTTGTGATCAAAATAAACTTTGAAGATTGGATTCCTTTACTCATAAAAACATTATCACAAAACAAATTGCATAAATAAGGGTTGAATTCAAACTTTGAGAAATGGTATTTCATACCTACCTACAAAGCCAGAATATCTTGTCTAGGAGTAAGAACAAAGGAAGGACTGTTTCAAGAAGTTTTAGAAATTCTTTAATTTCTTTCACGAATCAAGATGCTCAAGAGTAAGATTTCAACTCAAACTATTTTAAGATAGTAAAACTACCCAGCTAAAGCAACTGAGTGATATTACTTAACGGGAAGATTGATTGAAGGGCAGTTTTTCTAGAGATATGAAATTAGCTTCTGCTTATATTCAACTTCTCCCTCTACCCTCTTCAGCACCAGCTTCTACTCAGTTCTGGACGATGACAAAAAATATAGCTTTTACCTTCAATTTCTCTTAATTCATATCAGACAGAGAAGAAAAATGAGTATTTTTGTTTGGTGGGGTTTTGTTGTTTTTTTTTTACAGACAAGTCTGCTGGATTTCTCATTTAAAAGCTGGCTTCTTGGAACACTAGCAGCAATCCTTCTTGGCTGATAAAAAGAGCTTTCATACAAAATTAAGATGTAGTTTACAGGGTATTTCTGTGGAATAACAGTAGGAGCTTGAAAAACACATTTGCTCACTGACTACTGAGAAGAAAGAATTCATTGTAACCTATGCCATCAGCTTCTGCCCAGTCTAGTGGTTTGATAAAAGCAAACACACTAAATAACCTCAAACCAGTTGCACTAAATCATTTTCCAAGCAGGAGCTGTATTTAAGCAAAGACTGCAAAGAAGCAACCCAAGTGCTTTGCTATTGCTCATAAAACTTTGCCAGCAAAGTGACCTTAAGCAGTAATTCTGGCAAGATTTACAGCTGCAGTTTGAAGTAAAACCTGGTGCTGCTTTGGAAAGTGTCTGGGCCTTAGCTTCTCTTTTGACAGGAAAAAAAAAAAAAGAAAAAAAAAAAGAAGAAAAAGAAAAGTGGGGAAAATGAGGCACCAGGAGTTATCTAGGTTTGGGAATCAGAGAATACTAAGGAAAAATAAAATAATTGTGGTTTTGTTGCATACTTCTCTCTCCCACTCAACAATGTGAGAAGCTTATAAGGAGTCAAGCAGCTTCAGAGCAGAGAACAACCACAGAGAGATTGTTTACCCTTCCAGCAATGGGTAGAGTCCATAGGGCATGTAAAAACTATGAATCTGTTGCCTATCCACTTATTTGAAAGAAGGCTAAATCCCAGAGGTCCTCTTCACTTCTGGTGCTCCAAAGTGCCAGGCAGGGATAGTGCCTGCAGCTAACATGGGAGAGGTGGGAAGAACAGGGCTCACCAGCACTGTCATAAACACCAATATAACTGGCATTGCCATGATTTTGAATGACAAAATTCTGTACCTGAACAACTTGTCCTCCTATGGATTTTGTTACTCTAAAACCATATATTAAGAGTGCTAAGGGGCACATAGCGAATAGCTCAATTGTTTCTTCAATTCCAAAAAATGCAATCCTATATAAAGTTCAAACTTAATTTGACATAAAATTATCTGCAATGTTATCCAGTTGGAAAAATGTCTCCATCCAAAATGGTAGCTTAAACTACCATAGGGAAATACAGGAGGCAAAAGGTAAAGCCCTACTCAAAAGCAATAAACACAATACTCAACCCTCTCGTTATAAAGTTTTAAGAATTTCACAATTTTGGTACAATAGCCTTCTTTCACTTCTGAATAACTCATAAGAAAGAACTCAATTAAAATCATACACAGAAAATCTCATTAACTTTTTGTCAGATTTTCTTCTCATAGATTTACCTTTGATATTTAGAAATCGCAGAATCACAGCATTAACTAGGTTGGAAAAAACCTTTGGGACCTTAGAGACCAATCCAGGACCAAATATCACCATGTCAGCTAGACCATGGCATTGAATGCCACATCTAGCCTTTCCTTAAACAACTCCAGGGAATGAAACTGACACTTACTTTACCAAACATTAACCAATTTTCTATACCAAGTGACTGAAAAACAGTACAACATGACTCATATGGTTCTTCCCTTTAAATCATATTACATGCACTGTGTTTAACTTGAAAAACCAAGTTTACAAGTGAATGTAATGAAACTCAAGAGTTTGTGAAATCAAGAATATTTTCTTTGTGCAATGAGGTATCATGGAGTGCAATTAGTGACTGTGAAGTAATCAGGTTTGTGTCTGGTGCCTCTCATCTCCTTGTGGGAGCATCTTGCAGTAATGCTCCTTAAACTCTGAGGCACCTTGTGGATACAATGACATTTTCTTCCAGCTTTTGTGCTCAAATGAAGGCAATTAAAAAACACTGGAAAATCCCAGTGCAAAGGTTTTTAGACAGTGAAAATTAACCAACCATATTGCTTTCTTTAGAAACACAAACCAGCTCATGTAAAGGCTTGTTGAGAGTGGTTTATATTAATCAATGCTGACAATTACAATAATACTGAATTTTGTATTTCTTTCCTAAATGTAATGATCAGTAGTAGAAGTTCACTGGATTCACTAATCCATATAGAATTAAATTCAAACTATGCAGTTACTGCCATCATTTATGTCAGCAATGATAATTTATAGGTGCTCAGATGTTTGCAAATAAACTTAATTGAAAACTGTAAATCATCATGTACTCAAAATGTGTATCAGCCAAGATAACCAAGACAACAGAAGGAATTGAAAATGAGCAGCCTTCTGCAAGTGAAAGCTTTCTTCCAGCCGACAAACAGGAAAAAGCCTGTGACTCAGCTCACTTGGATTCCATGATAACCTTGTGCATTAAGTAAATGGATATTTCACATATACTTAAAGAGTGCATACATAGTGTTCTATGTACAATTGCATGACTCTGTTGTAAACAGCCCTAATATCATTCAAAACGATGTCAACCAAGGAAAAAGGACTGATGAGGTGAGGGATATGAAAGTGGGAAAGCAGAAGATGAATCAAATATTTAGCAGTAGTCTTGCTAACATTTTGCCTTTTATTAAAATCTAATTAGTTAAATACCAGGATTATAAATCATAAAACAGACCTCCTCACCACCTCCAAGTCATCATATAGGTCAGAAATTACTTGCCACAAGTAAACAAGCAAGTGCTTGGGCTAACATGGAAGCCATGTGGTGAATTAAAAAAAAAGAAGATAAAAACCTAGCGAGAAAGGCTCCTAATTAATTAGTCCCTGTACCTCCCTGACATGGACACCATACAACAACGAAAAATACCCGGCAGCTGCACGCTCACCACAGTCCACAGGGCTGCTGCTGCATGTTCTGCATGCCCAGTGTTCTCCCAAACTCTGAATCCCCAAAAGCCTTCAGGATGTGTGGGAAAAGAAGAGGGCACACTGGAAACATGAATGTGAACAGTTTCCAAAGCAGGTGGTGTCTGTCCTTCTCCCTTCTCTGCAGACCACTTGCCTGCAGGCACACCCGCACCACACACACACTCCCAATTTCCTCTGCAACATCACTCTCTACCCAAAGATGGTCTCCAAGACTCTCCAAATGGACAAAGACCAAGACTTGGAAAGAAATATATGGAGTAGGTCCATACACCTCTCAAATAACCTTTCTGTCTGGGTGGTCACCAGTGGCCCTGGACTGGACTGAGGGCAGGAAGAGAAGGTCCACCAATCCTGGGAGATACCGTGTCCATCTGTTTACCTCAAAGCAGAATTAATTCTGATGTAACTATTCCTCATGATAGTTTGCTTAACATGTTCATAAACACTCCTAAAAATAGGGAATGGCCAACTAGCACCTAACCAACCTATGCCAGTGCCTGACCATTATAAAGCTTTTTCCCCTAAAATCTGAACTACTGCACCAGTTCTCTCCTTTCTGCAGACAGAGTTTGCACATCTCTAATTTTCCCACTACCTCAGCCTTTTTCTCCCCTACTGTAATCAACTACCAGAGTAACTTATTTTGTTTTTACAAATCATTTTCTTCAGACTTCTAAAGATCCACATCATTCTCCCTATGGCTATCACCGAGCAGTCTTCACTATTTTCTGGTGTGATGTACAAAAAAGGGTAATCGAGTGCATTGCCTGTGCACACAGTTACAGACTGACCATTTCCTAGGGTCTTCTGCTGTAAATTTAAACACAACCCTCTCCCCCTCTCCTGCCCATAATTTCTACTGCTACACAAACTGGTCACAAACAAGTGTGTAGGGAAAATGCAACACTTGCAGCACTCACCTGTTTTTAAGATGTGCTGCTAGGTCACATCGCTGCATCACTTCCTGACACACAGAAGAGAAGGGGCACAAAACAAAGAGCTTGTCTAACAGTTTATGAACAAGGATGCTGGATTTTTTGCAGAGTTTAAAATGCAGTCTTTTTCGATCCAGTGGGCAGAAATCCTTCTCCTGCAGGAAGTTCCTTAGGCACTTGTAGCAGAAAGTGTGTCCACAGGGAGTGTCCAACGGCTGCAACAAGGGCTGAAGGCAAATGTGGCAGACCAAGTCATCATCCACTTCGTTCTGGTAGTTGTAGAGATGGTTCTCCCTTGTCCAGTGCTGCTGGCCACACTCAAAGCACAGAGGGTTCAAGGAGGCATTCTGCTCCACTGCAGCCATGTCGTCACCTGTAGTCCCCATTTTACAGCTAAGAAGGCTGATGGATCCTTCTCCTTCTCATAGGATGCTCAAGTAAAGCTCACAGCGAAGCAACTTCTTCCAGGGTGACTTACATATGCTCTTCAGTCATTTTCTGCAACAAATAAAGAAATAGAAATTATTCATTTTGCAGGAAGTATGGAAGATCTCTTCAAAACATCTGACTTCTGGGTTTACCAAAACACAACAGCAAGACAGATCAGGGGAATATTCCTGTTTTCTGTAAGTTTGTTGTAGAAAAGAACAACAAAAAAAATCTACATATACAAATCCTTTTAAAACACAGACATTTTATGACTTTATAAGGGCTGGTGCAGTGCAGTCTTCACTTACACTTACACTTCATGTAAGATGACCATTTTGTGACAGCAAGGACACCACATTACCCATTGTCACACTAGAAGCATGCAACTAGCATCTGGCATAAAAATACCCTATTGTGGAATGATGGTTAGATGATCAAATAATTAAATGTGTTCCTTAATATGAGATAACTTTAATCTGGTCCAACTCTGTTTTTAGGATTTTGACTGTACAGAATATTAGGTTATTAGTAATGTTCTAAATACACTGCATTGAAAATAACAGCAAATGGCTTACCCTGGTTTGTTCCATTAGTAATATTGCAGATACATCATCACTTCTAGGTTTTCTCTGTGGATTGCTACACAGTAAGAACGACAGATTCTATCCAGTATGCCCCCATCTGATTTAGTACAGAGGCAAGTAATAAAAATATGGCATAAACTGGTCATATGAAACTACTGCTTTCAACCAACTTACTTGTTTTGCTTTTTACCTAATGAAGTTACAGCACAGTTAGTGTGGCAAGAAAGGACTCTAGGTCTGTCACCATGGGATTTATTTTCTAAACTTTTTATGTTACTAATCTTTGCCCCTCTTAAAATAGCTGCTTGGGCAGGAAGTTGTGCAGCCATCAGTCTGCAATTTTAAACACTAAATCCTTATCCCTCCCAACCTTATTTACCCTTCTCTCCCTTACAGAATCACACTGCTTGACACACATAGCATGATGATTTAGAAAATAAAACATATCTTCTCACAATCTTAAGACGCCTCTATATTTGTTAGTTTTGGTAAGTGTTCTCACTTGTGGGGGGAGAAGAAAAATCAAATTACAACAATACTTACTTTGTACCTGAATTCTTTATTGCAATTCAGCAAGCAACACTCATGACAGAGACTGTTTTCTAGCAGAGCAGTAGAAAAGATAGAGAGAAATGAAAGCTAGTAGTCTACGTATCAGTCCATCATCTTTATTTCTGGCTGTTGAAATGCAGTTCTAAACATATATTCTGAAATTCATGTGGAACACATACATTTCCCCATGTCTTATTTTTTACAAGATTCCCTATTTTGGTTTTTGTCCCTTAACCTCACACAGCCAAGCACAAGACTTAGAGCACATTTTACAAGGATTATTATATCCTTTGACGCAAAAAGGATTAAATAGTAATTTGTAATCCAAGCTTCTATTCTGCTGTGGAAATTGATGCTCATCGTTGCCCTGTCTCATAGTAGATAATGTGCACCTTCTGGAAAGGATTTCACAAGGGAAGAGCATAGCAGTTCTTTGTTGCTGGAGACTAAGAACGCAAAATGAGACCCCAAAAGAGATTAGTCAAAAAAGCAGTCTTAAACATATTATGTAAGAGCTCAAAGATTGGAGAGCAGATAAGGAGAGCAGTGCACAGGGCCCTCGTGCTCAAATCACAGCTCTCTCGTTCTGCATTCATGCTGCTGGATTAACACAGAAGGGATGAGACCCATCTAATGGCTGGTCTTTATGTAATGCAAAATAAACCAGATAAATAAATGTTCTAGAAAAACACAGCATTGATTTGTGACTTTACCAAATTATTTTGCCAGTCAAGGCACCAGGGGAGGAATATGTGGCACGAGTTGTATTGTACTTGGGGGTACCTGCAACACCAACAGGCCCTGTAGAGCAAAGTGACACAGAACAGGCAGCAAAAACCACTATACAAGTGTGCTGCCCAAATTGCAGACCTGCTGCTACTACTGACTACAACCAGGACTCTTCCTTCTTTTCCAAGCAACCAGAAACCCAAGAAAGGACCAAGTCCTGATATGCAGAATTAGAAAATATTCTGAGTTGGAAGGGATCTGTCAGGATCATCGAGTCCAACTCCTGGCCCTGCACAGGACACCCAAAGAAACACACCATGTGCCTGAGTGCATTATTGAAACACTTTCTGAACTCTGTCAGGCTAGTGCTGTGACCACTTCCCTGGAGATACCATTCTAGTGCTCAACCATCCCCTGGGTGAGAAACTTTTTCTTGATATCCAACCTGGACCTCCTCTGCCTCAGCTTCATGCTGTTTCCTTGAGTCCTGGCACTGGTCACGAGGGGTGTGGATATTAGTACTTGCCCCTCCACTTCCCACCATGAGCACGTTGAGGACCATCAGTGAGGCTATGGAAAAATCCAACACATTCTGACAACTACTGTAATGAAGATCCAGTTAGGATTCCTGAATGTGACCATCCCAAATTCACCTCCTTGAAGGCCTCTAGCACTGCTATCCTTTGAAGTCTATGTAATTCACATGGCAGTCTGTGACAGAGCATGAGTCACTGTCATGCAGTAAATATACCCATGAGATACTTTCTATCTCATAATAAATGGCTATGGTCAAGGATATCTTCACCTCTTTTTTAGGAGGTTGTAATTAAATCCCTTTGTGCCTTGAAAAATTTAACAAGTTCCTTTAAATTTTGAACAAAATGTAAAAATTATTGTTATTTTATTTATTGTTATAAGTTATTGACCAATCAGGCATTCACTGCCATGAAAAAATTATAGTGACAAGCCTTCTCTCTTAGGAAAGGTATACCCAGAAACAGGCTCTATTTCCTGTAATCACAGGAGTTTGACCCAGGCAGTCACTCTGTTGCCCACCATGCAGGAGGTAAGCAGACACAGCTGTTCCTATGGCTGACCCGTCCCAGTGCCTGAATGCTGCTGGTGCAGGGACAAACGCCCCGGGCTGTGCTTTGCTGCAGAGCTGCTACCCCAGGCCAGAGACAGGCTGTTCCTAATGGCAGCTGGCATTGCCTCAGCACTGCCACTGCTCTGGTAACTCAAAACATTAATAAACTAAAGCCACCACCTTTTCTGCACTTGACATGACCACCCTTCCACCACCTCTTTGCCAGCAGAGCTGTGGAAGAAAGATAGTGGATTACAGAATAAAGATTCAAAAGAAAAAAGAAATCTCTCTGCCACCATAAAAAAACAATCCAACCAAAAAAAACCCCACACCAAAACCCACAAACAAATAATTTCAAAAAATCAAGATTACTTTAGTTTCACACTGCTGCGCTGTACTTGGGGCAAGCCCATTCCATGACCGAGGAAACAATCACTGGGATTTTTATTGTATTACTGTGGCTGCCTAATTATTGATCTCAAGACATTTTACCATCTGTTCCCAGTGCAAAATATCTATTTATTTACAAAGTTCACAAACATGGAGTTTGTGGTCTGAACAACAGCTGGGATGACAGGTCAGGTCTATATTTCTGTGATTTACTATATCCCTGAAATCCACATTACCAGAGCATTTATAATACCCTACTTCAACCCTCTTTCTGCATCCCTTATATTATTTTCTGTATCTCTTATCACAGCAGATCACCAGCTCCACAGGATGATAACAGCCCAGGAAAGCTGCAAACAGGAAAAATAACCAGAATTATAAAAAATATGAAGTGGGTAAAAGAGCCAGCCAGGCCTGTTATTCAAGTCCTATAATTCCCTAGAAAATAATTTTCCCAGGACTTCATTAAAACAGTCAAAGAGTGCAGGTGGTGCCCTGCTTCAAGTTTTAAATTACAATCCACTTGGGAACTGGGCAAGACTGGACATCCAACTGTGTAGATTTTTATTTTAACTTTTAAGTGCAGTGTGCACAAGAGCGATTTTAGACTCAGAAAGACAGCCTTGTCTGTAAGTCTACTCTAGTTCTGATGTATTGATTCAACGAACATTCTCTGGAAAAGCTCAACATTTTACAGAAGCATTAGATTGTCAGGCTTTATACCTACATCAGATTTCACAATGTTTATTCTTTCTGTTTGAATGGGCACTATTAAAAAAAAAAAAGAAAACCACAAGCCAACTGGAATTGTAGCAATAAATTAACCATTTAACTGTAGTTGTCTTTACATAAATTCCAGTTTGAAGTTAATGGAAACATGTATTTTGCAATTAATGCTCTCAGAGATTTAAGCAATCTATTTCTAAATTATCTTATTAAAATCCTAGAGATTTACAGCCCATTAACCAACTGTTTAAAATTTTACAAAAAACCCAAGTATACCCCTGAAGTAAACAACTATGCAAAATATTCATCTTACCAGGTAATTTTTTTTAAAATTACCTTTAATACCCCAATTTTCTACTTGTTTACAATTGTCTATGCAATTTTCTTAACCAAAGCAAATGTCAAAAGAACACCCTGAGATGAATGACACCCCTATTCCTTTGGAGGACTCCTTTGTCCCTGTATCCCAAAATGGCTGGGATGCAAATCTCAGTTCTGCATCTAAAAACTCTCAAACCAGAGGGATGTATTTGCACCGAGATCTATCTAACCACTGAATCAATGATTAATTTCCTCTGTGTACTTTAAACCAGCTGCAAGTGAAAAACTGTACACCTGTATTTTCCCCTTGGTTAAAGGCCACTGGTTACTTCTCTTCATCCCAGAGGAGATGAGATCCCAAAATTTTGCTGCCTCCTGGCATCACAGGAATACCCTAGTATAACCCGTCCTTATCCCTCCCCAGTGTGGCAAGGGAGTGTATGGAAAAAATTGTAACAGCTATGGTGAAGGTTCCATGTGACCCTAAATTCAAGCAGTCCTGTCCTGGCAGATTTGACCTTGTGGGCCAATACATAACACATACCAATCAATAACTCTGAACAACAGCACGGTCATCACCCTGGATTTCAGGAAAGGCTGGCTTAATTTTAAAATGTCACAGGACTTCCACAATCTGTTCTCCATGGACAACAGTCCCTGACTGTCTAAGCTAGCTAGGAAGGGTCTCATAATTCCCCAATTCCCCTCCTTTATTCAAATGCCACGGCTGTGAACAGGATCTTTGAGCAGTCAGGAGTGGATTGACATAAGCACCAGGAAAGAAAAACTAGACAGTGGTTAAACCATTGCTTAAAACCACATCATAACATTAATTAAACATTAGTTCTCCAGTATTCGTCACAGGAATTACAGCATCGGGCTGATGACTTGTAACTGTTCTCAAAGCAGACCCTAGCTTAAGTGAAAGAATAAAAGACAGAAGAAATTAATAAAAAAACATAATGAGAATAAATAGCTGGCAAACATCACCATAGGGGAAAAGTGTTATTTCCCATCCCCCAATAAGCATGACCTAGCTCATTAAATACAATCTCTGCTTTAATATTAAAGCCATATAGCAAACAAGTGAAGCAGTACTAGCAGTATGTATTGACTTTACAATATCCATGTTAATTTTACTGATATCCAAGGGCTGCACTGCCTTAAAACACCAAACCCCAATTCAGTCTTTGTCCAAGTTTATGAGGCAATTATTTGGCTAGACTCGTCCCCTTTTGGAAATGCAAGCAAATTAAAGTTTTGTCAAAACATGGCACCTGGCAGCTCCAAGTTAAAAATCTGCAAGAGATGGACAGGGCACAGCAATTAGCCTAGGACACTTTCTGCTAAAGCTGCAGCCCCAGTGTCACTGTATCCCAATTACCCATTACACCTATTTTTTGTGCTGATGAGCAACCTCTTCCATGTTTTCAAGTTGTTCAGCAGAATGACTGGAATTTTTATAGTCAAACTAAATAATATTGTGCCTGAATGGTGACTTTGTTCCACTGAACCACAACTAGGCAACGCTGGGCTTGCAGTAATAACACCTCTCCTGAGACTATTTTTTGCCTCTGTGCTAGTCTTTGTTTCATCAAAGGAATACCCGCACAGACAAGGAGTCAGCCCTACACCAAGTGTTGATGTGGCATCATCACTGCAAGGGCAACAAACAGGTCACAGGTGATGGTTTTCCTTCCCCACCCCAGGGGTGAGGGTTTTAATATGCAATTCCTAAAAAAAAAAGCGCACACACACTCCCTTCCTGGATATTTTCACAGTCTAGCATTTTTCAAGGATGCAACATGAAACCCAGCTTAAATCTGACAAATAAGGAGCGTTTGGGAAAATTAACAGGACCGTAAGTTGTGTTTTGTATTTGTGGAGTGCTGCGTTTCCGTGGCAACTGGGGGCTATGGGCTTTAATTACCATCGCAACGTTAAGGGTCCCTGCTGCACAGGGGCGTCAGACACCACCAGGCAGGGGAACCGCAGGAGCACCGCCTGTGCTCCCCTCTCTGCCCCACAGCTGCCTGCAGAGGTCGAAAGGATCTGAGCAACCAGCACACCACAGAGCAAAGAGATGTATGGAGTGGGGAAACCGAGGGGAAGCACAAGACTGACCATCCTTAGGAGAGATGATGGATGATGCCCACCTCCCAAAACCACCACCTCAAAGCCAGGGATGCTCGACATCAGAGGATGACAGGAGGAAAGAGGGACTCGGTGGCCAGAGATAAAACAAGCGGGCAGAAGGTTTTGCTCGAACAGGCAAAGATCCTGCTGCAGCCATCTTCTATGGCACAAATGGAATGGCTTCTATTTTGGGACCAGGAGATTAAAATAGCTTTACTTTAGTCAAATTGGTCTCGAATGAGACAGGAAAGATAAGGACTGTGACTGTATGGAGGTCCCTGCAATGAAATATCTATTCTTTATAGCAAATACAGAGCTACATCTGATAAATCATCTCAGAATGGAAGAAAAGGAGACAAGTATGAATCTTTAACAAAGATACAGCTACACATCTACAGATTAAATTTTGCATAGCTCTACTGAGCAAGAGTAACGCTGAAAAAGGAGGAAATATGACACACAAACCAAACTAGATTAGAGCCACTCAGGTTTGGATGGCCAGTCTCAAATGTCCTGGTCTGCAGGAAGCACAAACTCCACAAAGGAACTTGAACTTGCACCCTTCTCCTCTGCAGGCACTGCTGCCCACCCTATCAAAGTGTTACTCAAGTATTTGCCTTTCTCTGCCATCAGGTTTCATAAGAGAGGTGGGAGCTGCCTTTACAATTTGCAAGAAGATCTGTTTTCTGTAGGTACATCGAATTTTCTGTTAAGCAGAAAGTGAAATGCCTGTTTCTGGGGGCTAACCCTGCTTTTTGTCAGAAATCACCCTGTGGCAGGAACTCCCAAACACAGGACAAGCACCTGGGGTGTTCACGACGCTCCCGGGACTCTCAATAATCGAAGCAGGTTTGCAACTTTTAGGCCTAAGTGTATAAAAAAAATCTGCAAGAAACCTCCAAAGTTCCTAAACTAATTTCTGGATTTTTTCAGCACTGAAAAAGTAAATAGAAAGAAACATAATTAAATAGAAGTGAACAAATGCAGACTTACCTGCCAAGAGACTCAATGACAAACTTCCTTCCTAGCACAAAAAGAATAAGGAAAGCAGTATTTAATTACTGCTGCTGTAACAGGTGGGCTTTTATATCCAGTGGAAGTGAAAAAAATACCCCAACAGTCAAAAACCCAGGACAAGGAGACAATTAGTGAGGCTTTCTTCTTGCTGATGGAGCAGAGGAGAAAAGCAAGAAAGAGCAAAACATTTGCTTATCCGCCATGGATATTTTCTGCTGTGCAATCTGTCCACCAGCCCTTGCCATATGTGCCACCCTTTCTGCTGGGAGAGATGAAGGCAGCAGAAAGCTGTCCATCAAGATGCTAAACCTTCTGGAAAGCCCTCCCCTACGCACTTTACCCTGAAACGGGGACTTTTGTGGATGAACAGAATACACTTAACTAGATTAAACGTAGCTCATTCCTGGATATGTACAGAGAGAATTTGATTTGATTATTCAAATTTTAAGGAGCAGTAGTGATTCAAAGAAAAGAAAGGAATTGGAAAGCTATGTTCCCTTTTCCTGTACTTCTTTATAACCAGCCCCCATCCCTACGGGTGTGTATGGGGGAAATTCAGGGAGACAGCATTGGGATTAATCACAAAATGGCTTTGATGACAGAGAGAAGCTGGGGGTGGAGGGGTGGAAAGGATAAAAGAACTTTCTGAACAGTTAAATTGTAGGACTTAACTATTTTCAGGGAGAAACACCATCCCATCTCTTCCTTCAGGCGTATGCCACCTTGCATAACTTGTTACAGCTGGTTTTCCCCATCAATCACAACTTGAGTGATGGTGAAAGCTATTTTCAAAGGTAAACTATGCTGTTACTAAGCAGTTTTTTAACTTAGATATAGCGTGAAGAAAACGAAGCAACCTCCTAAGCTAACAAAAACCTCCAATCTCTTTGAAAACAAGCATTCCTAAGATCTTTGCAAGACAGAGCCACGAGGACATGGTTTAGAGACAGCTCAGATAAACGATAAGCCACACACTGTCCTCCTCCTGCAGGAAAGGAGGCAGTCCTCTGCAGGACTGAGTGCCTATGGCCTGCAAGGAACCCATGACAACCCATGGCCAGAGGAAGAAACTTCAAAGTACAGCAGAAAGAGTGCAGAGAATGGTCTAGACTTGGTCTGAAGCTTGCAGCTTCAATTTTCAGCCTCAACCTGCCAAACCCCAGCAGCTAAGAAACATCACTTGGTGAGCTAAGGCAAACCCCCTAAACCGGTCTGCCCTGCCTAGAGACTGCTTATTTTCTCCCTAATAAAATAAGTATCATCACATCAGAACTCTCAAAGAAAAGAGGAAAATAAGAGCCTACTTGAGCCCATAGTCAAGAGTATTTAACTCAGGCTACCTACATGCAGGCCAAATTATGACTTGGCCATGAGCAGGGGTATAGCACACAGAGTGCCTGACTCACCTCTACAACTGCCCCGCTTGGTCTGCAGTCCAGCACAACCAGGGATCAGGGAAAGCTGGGCTGGCTCTGGCCACTCCTTGACTCATTCTAAAAGCACTGCCATGCCTCAGCAGTCTCTACTCATGCCTGGGAATCATGTTAGGATGCCATGCACTAGCCGACACATAAATTAACTACACCATAAAGGCAAGTTCTTTGATTCTTAATACTTTAGGATGATGGCTACACCTCTCCCTATTAAGTCTGCTGAAGACATTTCACTCTGCTGCTTTATGTAACTTAATTTCCAGTTAATTTCCACAAGGAACTTTCCTTCTGATACATATGAAAAGGTTATTTTCAGAGCCAGCTGCCTGACACAGCTTTGGGCACACAGAAAAGGCAGAACATGACTTGTGTAAAATACCCCCACATTATTTTGTAGGATGCTTTTCAGAAATTAAAACCTTTACACTGAGACCTTCCAGTTAGGCTACCTGTCATACTGCAACAGATGCACTCTGTACAGATACTGAAAATAAATGGCTCCACACATCAGCAAAATTTACATACTAGGAACATGTTAGATCTAGAAGTTGTAGTCTAAAAATATACAAATATTATCTTAAATAAAACCCATTTAAATACTTTGTATGTAAACAGGTCTTTACATACACACTAGACTACTGCTTGATCTGAGGCCTCCAGACAGGACTCAGAAAAGGAAGTGGACATTGCGTTGACTATGTAAAATCCAGTCTGGTTCTACATATTTGACAGACACAAAGAATATGGAAGACTGCATTTGGTTTTAATCCTGCTGTAAGAATCATAGATTCTCCACCTCAGCCCTTGTAATTACACCATCACCAAGAAAAAGTAGAGACAACAGTTGTTGAATGAAAAAAACCCCAGATTTTTTTCCAAAAACATTTCTCTATCCCCTAACCATGCTTGCCAGCTGCTTATTTCACATTCCCCATTACCTTGACTGATTGCATTTTATATGTATTATGTACACACATGTATGTTAAAAAATAGAATTTCACCAGCTATTACATAGGGAAGCTTCCACGGTACAGCTCTTTACCTGCCTGAGGTGCAAAGTTTGGCTGCTTTAGCATGTCCTGTGAATCCTGTCAGTGCCCTCTGAAAGAAATTACTTCAGTGTAGTGTTTCCGTGTTGAAAAACGGTTCTTTAAGATTCAAGTGAGAAATGCTAGCAAAGCTGCATAATAGTGCACACACACAGCAGGCCCTGCTATGTGTTCTCACATAAGTGACAAGGGCTAAATATTAAGCAGCAATCTCCTAACTCCCCATTGCAGAATGAATAACGTTGAAGAGGGAAAGCTGAACTGCTGTTACAGCATTTCTGTCTGCTTTCCTTGGTAGTCCTGTTCTCTAAAAGGAAACATTCCTAAACACAGGGAAAAAATTAAAATCATTACCTTTTAAGTGAGTAGTAAAAATTAAAGAAAAAAATAACACTAAAAACAGGTAAGTGGAAACATGTATGTAAAACATCAGACTGGCAGCCATATCCAGAAATTATACAAAAGAAATACATTAATAGAATTATAAATCAAGAAATAAACTAGAATAAAATCGTTCAGTAAAAGAGAGTTAAGTCCTCACATAAGGCTACAAGCAAACAAGGGGAAAGCTCAGAAGTTTGCTAGGGTGGGGAGGCATCAGGACTCCGACTGCTACACTCATCTAGCACACAAAACCCAAGTTGCTAAAAAGCCAAAAGCATGAAATTATGAAAGAAAAATGCACTTCAGTTCTTAAGATAGTTAACAATGAATTTGCAAAATATATACAAGTCATTTACTCACATCACCAAGGAATTCTGACTGACCACGTTTTGGGAAGACAGTGGTAAAGGAGCGGTGTGCTAAAGAGCTGTAACAGTTCAAATTCCTAACTTCAGGCACCACTTTTCTGTATCCATGGTCAAAATGGTTGCAGCAACAGAGGCTGACAAAAACACGTTAGATCGGGAAGGAGCCAACCTTCTCCTCCTCCTCCCTGTCCAATCTCTTCTCAGCAGGCTGAAATTTTGCATCTGTGGGGGATGATACAATTTTCACTTCCTCATTTTACTCTCGTATTCAACCCTTAAGAGCTAGCTTTTAAAATACCAGTCTTGCTTTGAAGGATACTACTTCATTAGCAGTGCTTTTGGAAAAAGGTCTTTAAGAGGCAGACAACTCACCCTCTGGAGTATCCATCTTCTTTGCACTCCCTAACCACAATTCTCATTTTCCCAAATCAAGCACTTCTCAACAAGTTAGGCTAGGTTCACAGACATAAAAAATTCAAACCACCTTTAATTTCCATACTTTTTTTTTTACTCTCAACTCATGCTAAACACTTTCACATGTTTTATGCTAGATACTTACATGAAACATTTTTTTAAACTTGATAAACTTTTTTTTTTAATTGCTACATTGTCCAAAAGCCAGAAACCACCCCAGACAACACTCCTGCTCCACTGGGAGCAGCGCAAACGATCCCAAAGTATCACAGTGTCTCCAAGATAAGGAAACATGTTCCCATGGGATGTATTTCTTTTCCACCAAAAGGGAGCAGTGCTGTGCACAAAGACTGTGGGATGCCAGAAATGCAACACAAGGATCAGAGGGGCTGTAAACACCTGCCTACCCTTCCTACAGAGGCAGCAGCAGTAGCTGCTGTCCTAAGTCCAGGATAGCTTCATGCAACAGCACTAGCATGCAACAGATTATTTGGAAATAGCAGACTTCCAAGCTTTTTTGCTCTATCAGCAGCAAGAAGGATTCAAGGAGTTACTTGAAAGCTCACCTGCAAACTGCCAGTTTGTGAAATATAGATCTTTTAAGAAGTAACCCAAACTTACCATCAAGTTCAGAGTAGTGCAGTGACTCGGAAGAACAGGGTCTAGTGGGTCAAACAGACAATGCCACAAGTCATCTTATTTGTCAGTCACTAAAAAAGCTAAGGAATACCCAGAAAACAAGTGCACACTATCATGACAGAGATCCCTTCTGCATCAAGCTTCTACTGCAGAGAATCAGGAGGGAACCCCACAAAATCCCCTAAACAACAGTCTGTTCTGTAGTTACTAGTTTCCACCTAGACATTTGGGTCACAACCCCAACTTTTTGCACTTCAGTGAAGAACTGTTTAATACTGCTAGTAAGAAAACAGCCTTGATTTTCACTGATTTTCAGAGTTAAAAAGCTAGTAATTTCAATCTAATGAACCAAGAGGAGGGCAAACAGGGTAATTAAAAGCCTTTATCCTGTCCTTTCTGTGTGCAATCTGAAAACCAGAAGTCCAGACAAGAACATGATGACAGTTTCATTCAAAGGAGACAACTTGCTTTAAAAGCAGGAGACTCAGCTACAAGCAACACTTCCTCTTAATATCAGTCATATGGGATGAGAAGACAGAAAAAACAGATAATTTCCCAGGCAACCTGACACTGTCAATAAAAGTACAGGGACGACAGAGTCATGAAACAGCCATCCTAGCCAAAGAATTCTAAGATGGAAAAAATAAAACTGCTCATGGAACCAAGAAGTTACACTGGAAAGCTACTGCAATACTATACCATATTTTGGCTGAAGGGAGTAATTTGCATACATTTCCCTTTGTAAACTTCAGGACTAGAAATGTGTGAACTCAGATTTAGTGCTTGTCCACACAGACCAGTTTAACTATATATTAAATTTCAATAAAGTTAAATTCTGAACTGATACTTTGTTGTTAAATCATGTTGTGTTGCTTTAGCTTTAGCCAATTCTCATTACTAAATGGAATCTAAACCAGAAAGGGTTTACAAAGACTTTTTGTTTCCACTGAGTCCAAGAAAATAAATCACTGCAGCTTCCCATATATAATGAAAGGTGTACTTTTTTCCTAGATGATGGATTTGGAGAACAGCACATCTGCTGAGGCTCTGGCTGCCTGGAGACCTCTGTTTTCCACTGGCCTCCTGACTCCCTTCAAACTTGCCAATGCAACCAAGAGGGTGCTTTGGCTTAGATTCCTAGCTAGTGGAGAACTGGGGGCCAAAGTGAGCAATTGAAGTAGCTCTTTTCATTGATAAGTAAAACCTTATCCCAAATAATTACGTTAACATTGATACACAGTATGCTTAGGGTAAGAAAATACACAAACAAAACTACTCAATCTCACCGACAACTTTCAATCTTCAATTAAAAAAAACAACTCCTGACAGCCAGATCTGACACCCCACTTGCTCTCCCATTTTTTTTTCTCCCCTTCCTTCCCCTCATCAAATCCTGGAAAAACAGCAAAATGGGAACTACTCTTTGGGACAAACATTTCCACTTAGAAACACCAGGTGCAGTTATTTCGAAATCCCTAAACATCAACAAATCCTGAAGGCAAACAGATTTAGTGAAAATGGAAGGAACAAATGCCTGAATGATCTTCAGTTTCTCATTCTGTTTTTCAGAAGCATATCATCCCTTCCTGATTTTTAAAAAAGTGTTAATCAAAGGACTTGTACTGCTTAAGTTTGCATGCTCTACACAGTGCCCAGTGAAATGAGCAACCTTTTTTTTGCAGGATGGTTAATAAAGGCTACCTTGAAGTTTACAGGGTTTCTAGGAAGCCCACTGTAAAACCTTATGGATAAGTGTACAACTATTACTACATACGTATCCTAGGAGACCAAAGAGCTTTCACATTTAAGAGCTTATTTCCCAGACACCCTCTCGATACGCATCTCATGCAATTATAAATAATACAAATAGCCATGAGAAAGGAGGACATTGGTTTAATTTCAGGCAGAAGGTACACAGACCTCTGCTTGTATCTGCATAAACGTTTCATTTTATTTCACTTCTTCTCATGCTCTGACTACAAAGATACTCTGTAAGGTTATCTCACATAATTCATGAAATGTGTTTTTAAAATTGAATTTTACAACTGCGCAAAGCTAAAATATTGTAATCTTTAAAAATTCACACACATACATACATATCACCAAGAAAGAGCCTTTGTATTTAGTCAAGTGAAATCTAGATTCCTGACCACAACATTTTGCAAAGCATCAGCCTGTTAAAAAAAAAAAAAAGCAACAACATACCAGAGAACCATATAATTTAGGAAAAAGCCCAGGAAAAATAAATTTAAAAAATAAACAAAAAGCACAAACCAGCTAATTTAAAAGAGATTCACTTTACACTTCGTGTATGAATAGCCTATGCATTTGAAACAAGCCAAACCAAAAGCATCCCCCTCATTTCTTGTTTGTAATTCTCATCACAGGGTCTAACCTGCAGTTAAGGACTCGGCGCCCAGCCTCTGAAGCAGAGCATCCTTAAAATGCCACGCAGAGCCCTGGAAACACCCTGGTACGATTCCTTGGCAGCCGGAACCCAGGATCTGTTACAAAACCTGCAACACAGAGCACGACAGCCCCTTCCCTTCATCACCTTTTTAGTCTACATTTCTTAGCCTTCTATCCCAGCAGAGGCAAGGAAGCAACACAGAACACCTGCCCAACTGGAAAAGAAGAATATACTGTTGGTCTCCTGGAGGAGGAGATAGCACATGACAACAGGGAACTCCAAGGAAAAAGGTTGTTGGCATGCTGGTATACACAAATTCATTCACCAATGGGTAATTAAAACAGGACCAGTTCCTCCTAAAGCCACTAAGCAGCTCTTGGGGTTTGATTTCCTTAAAGCAGTAAATTAATCACCTAACCCCCCATGAATGTGAGTGAAGCCTTAACAGCTGTGGCTCAGCAAATACTAACCAAAGCAGGAGCTAGTGAAAAAGATGTGCAGGCACTCTCTTACCATGTCCTTTGCAAAACCTAAACTTAACATTAAAATTAACTGCAGGCTAAAATGTCGCCAGCAATTTCTCATGAATGCATAATGAAACGTTGCTACTCCACGCAGCACATCACAGTTCTGTGAGCACACCCCGCGCAGGAATCCTGACAGTAACTCCGTGCCTATGGTGGCTTTAGAACACAGATGGGACATTTCCAGTCCCCATCATGCTATATGCTATAAATGTTATGTAAAGTAATGCAATGTTTTCAAGAAAAACAACTAAGTGGATTATGTAACATTCTTTTTCTTTCCTCCACTCCTCTATTTAAGAAAACTCTGCTTTTTTTAAAGAAGAAAATGGAAGTGAAACATTGAAATTGTTCTCAAAATTGCACATACTTTCTGAAAAAGTCTCAATTTCTGTATGGTTTTATAATTCAGTATCTCAGTACTAGAGGTGTATTCAATACAGAAAGTCCATTTTACATCCTGAAATTGCTTTATTTTTGTCAATTAAAAAAGGAGGGGAAAAATTATTATTTTCTTTCGCATTAACTAAGTTTCTGGCTTTTGGAATACTATAAAATCATGCTTATTTGCAGACTCACAAACTACAAACAATTACCTTCCACAGCAGCTTTTATAAAGTCTAGTAACTCCACTTGCAAATTGAATACTTCAGTATTATTTTCCCTTACACTGGACATAATACAAATTACATATAGGAGAGTCGACAACCAGCTAAATGTGATAACCACCATACCCCTCAAGACTGTCCTCTTCCTTCACTTAGTTTCATGAAGTGGATGAGAAAAATCCCCAAATCTACAAACACCACGATAAATAAGCAGCAGAAGAGTGTACTTCAGCAGCAAAGGGTTCAGTTTGAGGTGTCAGTGGATGCTTCACAAGACTTCAGGGTGGCCTTCATAATACCCTCCACTTGAGGAAACATGACTGCAAAGTAAACCATCCCCTATGAAAAAGCAGCAAAAATGTTTTTCCTGCTTCTTATTGGCTTGGAATGGCTTTAAACAAACAGGCTTGGATAAACAGCATAATGAAGAGGACTGATGTTGTTCTGGTTCACGGAAGAGCTGCATGGACTAGATGACACATCACCCCTGGTGAGACCATCCGACCAGCTAAATAAATTATCCAGTCAGAAATGAGGCCCATTCTGCCTTCCCATGAGATAAAACCTGTGATAGTATTTCAAAGACGTAGCATTAAGAAAACTTTTGACCTCTGCTAGAGACATTTCCAACAGCATTAAAATGACAATGTCAATGATATTTATGCTAGGCTAGCAGCATTTTCTTTGGGTTTTTACATCTACTTGTAATGCACCGTTTCAGCTGAAGAACCAACACAAACGAATCCTAGCTACTGTATTCCTCTGTGAGCACACCATTTCTACACCTACATGGGTTTCCTTCAGCACACGTGTCATTAATTAAAATAAAGTCATAGCTGAAATGGCATTTGCTAAGATAGCACGATTTTTACCAGGAGGATCTCAGCTGTATAGAATGGCATGGTGAAACACCACACAGCAAAGGAAGGGGGTGTTAGCACAGCCCTTACCCTGCCACACAAAAGCTGCTCCCCAACCCAGCCCTGCTGCCACAAGCCTCCCTCTGAACTCGCAAGCATCAGCGCTGCTCCTTCTACTGATGAAAGCGGAGGAAGACATCCAAAATTTGCCTGCTCAGCCAACGGGCTGAACAAGAATTCTGGGTGTGAGCCCCAGAATTGCCTTCAGAAGCCATGTCTTCAAAAGACTTGAGTGGCTGAAGGAAGCCTGTTCTCCTGAGCGTTGAGCCTATTCCCTCCAACAAAGTGGCGTTTAATGCAGACCCTGCAGCTTTAGTAGTACTTTGCAACCCAAAATTCAGCATTGTAAGATTTCATTTAAACTAAGGCATGCCACATGATTGCAAAGAGCAGCTGAATAATGAGATTTATGGGAAAGAAAAACCTAGCACAAACCCCCACATTATACTGACCCTAAAAAAAAAAAAAAGGCATTTACAAAGGAAGAGGTAAACAACTTTTACCCTCATTAAAAAGTTGAGAAATGTGCACACCACCACTAAAATATAATTAATACACAGCCTTCAGGAGAGTCCAAAGGAGCAATTTAATTAACCACCCACTGATTTCATAAATGACAAGAACACACAAAGGTAATGGCACCTTATAATTGAAAATGTCCTGTTTATTTAGCTGAGCAATTGTGCTGGTCTATGTTGTGCATAAATATGAGGAAACACATTTTCAACTCATGACATTTTAACTTTGTAAGGTGTAACAGAACAACATACTGCCCATGATACAGTCACTGTATACTCCCCTTACTTAATACCTTTACCCAATAATCTCTAAGTCACTGACACTTTTCTGATGGGTTTTTTCCATGCCCTCTTCAGAAATGTGGAAGAGCTGAGAGGAAAAAAACCTCAGTGTTACTGGTATGCCACTTCAAACAATTGCCTCACTTGGGGACTTAGTTCGTATCTGTAGTTCTCCCATTTTCGTACAAAGGGACCCTCTGTAAGCCCCATGAAATATTTCTGCTGATGATCTTCTAAACTCCTTTTTCTCACTTTCTTTTCTTTCACATGAATAAAAGCTTCCTTTCTGCTACTTCATCCTTTGTAAAGGCTAAAGAGAAGCAGCTCTTACCAAGGTAGGAAAAGAACAGAGCAAAATGTGAAAGGCTCTTCCTGGATTTTTCATTGAACTTTCCAGGGATAAAGCTGGGATTGAATATTCCTTTTTGCATTCACAAAACTCAAAATGCCTTTGTGCTGCTACATTACAACCATAAAAGTCTATCTGACTAAACATGAAATGGAGCAACATCTGAATTTATGAGCTGCTCATCTCCCTATCTAATGGACACACTAGAAGCATTCAAAAGAGATGTGGAGAAACTGGAGAAGGCCCAGAGAGGGGAAAGATGATCAAAGTACTGGAAAGTCTGCTGTTTGAGGAGAGGCTGAGAGGACTGGGTTTATTCAGCCTTAAGGAAAGGCTTAGGGGAGACTTTATCAACATGTTCCAGTATTTAGTGGGTAGCTGAAGACTCCTATTTTACCAGGAGACACATGGAAAATACGAGGGGTAATGGGTACAAGTTACCTCTGTGAAGATTCTGACTGGACGCAAAAGGAATATTTTTCACAATGAGCACAATCAGCCATTGGAATGTTCCCAAGGAAATGGTGGATTCCCAAATGCTGGACACTTTCAAGATGCATCTGGAGAAGGTGCTGCACCATTTTGTCTAGGCTGTGCTTTTGTCAAGAAAGGTTGGACCAGATGATCCTTGAGGTCCCTTCCACCCAAGTATTTTCTCATTTTATGATTTATACTTGCTTTGGGGCATACATAATTTAAAATAACGGACTGAAGAGATCCTTCAGGCATAAAAGTCTCCATGGCAAAGCTAACTTGCCAGACTTTTAATAGGCTTTCCTTACAGGATTCAACAACACACTATACAATGATCCTCAGCAGTCCAACACCACCACAGCAGCAGGGTGTACAAGAATGGATGTGGCTGCCTTGTACAGCAGTCTCAGATCTCTCCTCCCACCTGTCCCTCTTATCAGCTGCCATGCAATGACAGCAATGGCTTTACGTAACATTGTCTCCCTGCTCACCTAATACAGGAAAAGCATTCCTCAATAGAAATTGCAGCATTAAATGTTGATCCCAACAGCATCACTGCACAATGGAACTGCCTAAAGCAATTAGTTCACGTGTACACATTAAATACACATTTCTGCAATTCCGGATCCAAGAGTGAAATCTTTACCTAGTGGTATTAGCTGGTCATGTTGACTATTCCTGAGGGTTTCCCATCATTAGGTGTTTATGATATTTACTGTCTGCAGCAAACAGTTACCAGGCATACCTAGCTGGATTAGCTGCCCATCAGTGATGCCACCAGATACGTAAACATCTTTTTAAAATTATGAAAGCGCCCATTACATTTATGCACTATGCTTTACTTACCAGTCAGATGAGGGAAGGAGAGTTCTTGAATAAATACCATAAAGCATTCCTTAGTATCTTTTTCTAAACTTTTCTTTTCAAAGCCCTTCCATCATTCACATGTTAACTGAAACCATTCATATCAGAAACTGGTAGGTCCCATGTACTGCCTGTGCCCCACACCCCAGCAAAAGCACCTTTGGGTTCCTTGTTCCTACTCCCTCTGATCCTCAAAGGACTTTTGGGCACTTTACTACAGAATTGAGCACAACAGTGTTTTCCAGTGGCTAATCATGGTAACAGCTGCATGTTTCCAGGATGCATTCACCCTGTGAAAATGGTTTAGATTTTCTGATTCAAAATGTTATAGAAAATATACTGCTTAAATTTTAATACATTATTCAACTTCCTGCAGCTTCCAAAACAATCTGGACTGCTCAAACAGAGTTGTTTCTAATGTTTATTACTGAAATGAACTTTATCAGAAATAGTTACCCTCTTCCATGCCACAAATATATTTTGAAAGAAAATCATGCTTCCCAAGTCTCTGAAAGAACTACATTTACCCATCATATTTCTCCCTAACAACTGCACTCAAAGTGCCTCCAGTGGTCTTACCTGCAGTAAGAGTCCACCCATAGTACACAGATTCCATGTGCTAAATTAACAAGATAAGAAGCATTAGGAAAGAGACCAACCACAGCTAGGAAAAAAAACTTAATCATACAATACTAGTTACAAGTGTTGTGCTCCACTGGGGAAAGCTCTCAAAGATAAGCAGTATCTTGTAACTCACCAAAAATCAACTGGAATGCAGGACAGATGGAAACTCCTCACTAGCACAGAAGAGCTCTTAATTTTTCACAAAATATCAGAATTTCCCATTGCAGCAAGCAGAAACACCAGATCTTGAAGGCTACCTTACTCAAAACCTTCCTGTAGGAATTCCTGTACTGCCTGTTTCTTTTTAAGTAGGTTAAATACTGCCTATTTCCTCCCTACTGTCCAGAAGATTGTAACAGCATTCTCCCCAGTTCTCTCCTACCAAAGTTTGAAGAGAGAGCCAAGGTTGTCTGTATCTTGTTTGAAGCTGGCCCTCACTATCTCCCCAGTCAGCCCAGAAGGACAGGCAGTAGCAGGCCATCCTCCCTCCTGGAGTGATCCCTCAGCCTACTTCTATGGGACGTGGGATGGATGCAAGGAGATAAGTTATTAAGTGATCACAATACACACAGAAAAAATAATTCATTTTAAGTATTACATGAGGGATATAAGTAGTCTATTAATTGCATCTTCTAGATTAATTTCTAATTCCATCAGGCCATGGCATGACATAATTTAAATCAAGGGATTTAACAGCATTTTGAATTAGTTTAATAATGCTAAACCTTACTGTATATATTCAAGTATTAATCTCACAAGAGCTGCTCTTTTTTTACCATTCTGTAGTATTAGTTTAAAAATCAAATGGATTTCATTACCATTCCTAGTAGAGAATCTTATTTAAATTTTATAAGAATAATGAAAATAAACAATACCATTTCACGTTTAAATACAACTTAAACCTTTAAACCTGAAAGAGCTCAATTAAACAAATCATCTTGCTTATTATTACAAAATTAATTCTTTTGGTGCAGTAATATTGCTCTTTTCCCATCTGTCCCCACTGCCACCAAATGCTTGTTTGATTTCTACCACTGAACAGCCCTTCCATTTGCTGGTATTCCACTACAGCACAAAATTTTGAAAGCAGCAGAGCAGCTTGTCTTGAGCTAGGATCATTGTCCCCCAAAAGCTCACCCTTACAAAATTTCTTTTGCATTCTCAGACTAAATAAAAAATGAAGTATTGCCTAGCGTGGTTTTTCAGTTTCTCTGCACACCAGCAGTTTGAGTACCTCAATATCAACAGGCCTGCTCAGCACAGGGCCGCTCTCATACAACCCACGCAGATTCCTCAGCCCAGCAGCTCCGACAACACTTGCTATCTTTTAGCAAGTGCCTGCTGCTGACTGCTTCCATTTCCACAGGCTTTCCCATGGCTTCTGCTTGTATGAGCAACCTTGAGGGTGCCTTTCACTAGCTCTACCTCATTTCTCATTTCAAGAGAACAGAAGAACACAGGGTAACTCGGCTCAGGTAACTTGCAGCTCAGTAATCCAGATCTTATGCCGTCTCCCTACATCTTTACTAGCATCACAATTGGAGGGTTATTTTAAAAATGTCTTATGTATGTACATTTTACCTGGTTTAAATGAAATAAAAAAATAGGAAGTTCTACTCAAAGAAAAATACACCGACGATCTGCTGTAAAACTCTCAGCGAACAACTTTAAAATTCCTTAAGGACATCAAATGTCCTTAAACTCAGTTTTCTGAATTGAGGGGAACACACCCTACTGCTACATTTCCTAAGTAGTTTCTTACAGAAGAATTACATTAAGAGTCGAGGAAAAGTTTAGTTTTTCCATGCCAAGGCCTGCATTCCCTTTTTATAAACTCAAGGATTTCTAAATACATGTAAACATCTTAAATAAATAAATAAAACACAAAAAAAAATTTCTTCCAGAATCACTTTGCAGTGTAACAAGAATGGTACTTTTCCTTTACTGCATTATTATGTTCTGGTACTAATCCAAAAGTTCACACCATTTTCATTTCTTTACTGCCAATAGCCATCTAGGAAATGCTGCCATCAATAGTAAATCTACATGAAGTCACACTCATATGGTGCATTTTGTGAATAGCAATCAGTTTATAACACAATCCTGTTCGCTTTAAATTCAGTTTATTCTTCAATTACTCCGCTAGCCCAACTCTAATTTATTATATTTTCTGGTACATTTGATTTTGAATATTATGACATCCTGGCTCATGCCATTAGAGAGGAAACATAAAATGGTGAGGATGTCTAGGGACGGCTGAGAGTAAGATAGCAACAGCCTGGAAAATTAACAATACCACTGTCTGTGCTCAGCTAGACAGCTCCTGCATTAGCACTAAAAAAAAATTTGTCAGTATTTCTCTAATATAGACTTGTCATCCAGGAATAGCCTCAGAGGCACCATAAAACCCCAGGCAGCACAGCAGGCAGCTGGGGCGGTTGGGTGGGTGGACTGCAGCCTCTGAGCCCACTGGGGCAGCTCAGCTGCAGAAGAAAGGAAACACTGGCCCTGCTGCTGCTTGGAGCTCACCAAAGAAAGCAACCAACATGGTCCTAAATGCCGTCAATACTATATACATTGATTTTTTTGTTTGGCTTTTTTTAGCCTTGCATTGTTTCAGTCCTAGCTACCATTTCTTTCTCCCAGCACTCAAGGTGAAATGAGAGGCAGCAGCCAGAAGCCTGCTCAGAGCACCTTTCTTGAGAAGCTGGGCAGAAGGGAGGGCTTCACCTTCCCCTCCAGCTTGGTGACCGACTGCATTAACCTTCAGGGCACGCTGCCAGCCCCACCTGCTTACTCAGGCTTTTACCAACAAGGGAAGCTCTCACTGCACTGACTGCACTGCTTTGTCCTTCGAAGACACATCCTCTTTTGCTTACTTCTTACTCCTGCCTAACATTTGGCATTGGAACTCCTGAATCCAGGTAACGGAGGGCAGTCCTGATGGGGAAACAGCACTCTTGTATTCATATCCGACCTTTTTCCCTACAGCAGACTCTGACAACCTCAAACACAAAAAATGCTTATGTTTCTGCACAGCTTGCTCTGTCCCAAGATATCCTACACTGGGTTTTGAAAATGTGTATTTTCCTTCTTTTGTCTATTGTTCTGAAAGCAGCTTACCAAAACAACATGCAAGAGTGAATGCTTTACAGAGAAACCCAGGCAGGCAGGCCCATAAAGGGCTATGAGCATTGGAAAGAAGTTGCAGTGGGAGAAATCTGGCTGGACCCAAACCCTCACTCATTTTGTCCTCCAGACAAAAAAAATCAAGCAGACTTATTTTCCCCTAAAGGATAATAATGTTTTTGGCTGTCTCTAAGCTGTCTTGTAGCACAGACAGTATTGCCAGCTCCTACTAAACCTCATAAGCAATAAGGATTTTAGTAATGATGTAGTTGCTGCAACTGTTGCATTAAAAAGAGGCTGTCAAAAATTACATGTAGCAATGCCTACAATTACATGGAGCTAATTTACAAAAGTAAGAAATGCCATGTTTTAGCTTATCCACTGCCTGTCAATTTTCCCTTACTTCTCCTGAATCTATGTAGTAACCCAGTTGCTGGTTTCTGTTCTGAAGCTTTTTTCCACCCGCAACCCAATCCCACACAAAGGATGGACACAAAAAGGAGTGGCATAAGGAATGCTTAATATACTTCCACTGTTAGGTTGCTTGATTTCACACTTAGGAAACCCCACTGAAAGACAGTTATTGGTGCAGGAGAAAAAGGGAGCACAGTTTCAGCTTGTGAAGCCTGATGGAGTAAGAGCAAATCAAATCAGGTCATATTTAGATGGGATGAAGAACTGGGACAAAGGGGATCTCCCCTCCTGTTAAGTGTTATCACACGCCCCAGTGTAATGAAACATTACTACCACGATGAGAAAAAAAGCTCCTCTCATTTTGGTGTGTTGGTACACCCAAATTCTTCAGAAGGAATGGCAACTCTGGCTGTAACCATTTTCTCTTCTCAGTCCTGTGTACTTGTAAGTCACCTGCCTGTGCTTACACTGCAAATCAATGCACATGCTCCAGTGTCTCCATGCACCTGCTCTCATTACCCTGTGTTTGAAACAAATCTTGAATTGAGATTGGAGACTCGATTTCACTTCCCAGCAGGCAGAGTAATCATCAATAATTGATGTCAGTTGGTTTCATTTGGGGCACTGCCTTGGGCATGCAATGGAGAGTTATGGTATGCACCAAGGAAAGGAGGATTTGTATATAAAATGGTTTGATAATCTGAAAAAATCCCTCAGTAAACAAAGGAAATTTGCAGATAATCGTATTAAAGATTAGAGTTGTTTCAAAACAATGCAAAATGTATTCGAGAACATCTGGGAAAAAAAGATGGCAGTATTAAAAGCAAAATCTTTGGGGAAAATATCTTCTCCTCAAACAGGAAATAATAATTAATTAATTATTAAATCCTAATCCTTGTCAATTCACGTTAAATCAGAGCACTTTTTCTAATAAAGACTGTTATCACTATACTTAAATGCAATTTTATAGCTGAATAATTAAGTATATTTACATACAGTTTTAACTCTGATTAAATGATTGCTTGATTATTCCACTGATTAATTGCTTCCAATTTATTTCAAATTTGAGAAGCAGGATAATGTTATGTCAAAAAACTAAGTTTAATATTAAATAAGGACAGAACAAACCGTGGACTAAGAAAAATACATCATGATAGCAAAAGCAATTTGATGTCTTTCACGTTTACTCGTCAGCTGGAAAATTAAGAAAATAGCTCCTTTTATCTTACAAAGATTACTATTTTTCCATCACCCATTTACTGTGTTCCAAAGTTTTGGTTAGGCAATTTATGTGAAAATCCCCACAATGAAACCCATAAACTGTTCATGACATTTTCTATAATCAGGGTTGACAATTAGCAGTACTGCTTTTCTATTTAAATAGCACGATTGAAGCTCCTCACTGCTGTAACTGCTGACAGCGTCAGAAGACTATTTACTTCACAACTAAAAAGTAAAACCTACAGAACTGAACAATAATCAAATTGGTAAAACCACCCTGGATCAGATTTCTATAATGTCTTTCACTACTATATTTCTACTCCATTCTTCCATAAAAATACTTAATGTCAGAGCTAAATCTGGCAGGATTTCTAAGGTCCGAAAAGGGAAAACAAAAGAAAAGAGAAAGTACAGGATTTGGGTTTTCCCTTTTTACATTGTTTTACTTCTTTACATACAGAAATTAATTTTATATACACACACACGTAAAGTCCAATGACAAGCAGAATGTTAACCAGATCTGTACAAGCAGCTACTGACTCTTAGCAAAGAAAGCCCGTCAGGGATGCTTTGTTGTAACCATATCATCATAACTCTGCTGAATTCAGTAACCTCCTTGGGAGCAGAAGCAGGCAAAAGGGCTCCCATACCCATAAAGGACCCTATGGAGTCACCATTGTGGATTCAACTGTACTGTCAAGCTACAGGGATGGCAAAATAGGACTCAACATGTGATACATCACCTGGAAAATGATATATACAGGATAACAACTGCTCCTAACGCACACAGGTGCATTGTAGTGAAGTCCCTTTTCTCCTGTATATCAACTTAACTTAGCAGGATTTCAAGTACAGACAGATTCACCTATAGGAACACTTTAGAACAAACCATCTTCTTTATCCTCAAAGTCAGTATCAGCTAAAACAACTCTCTCCTCTTTGATAATTTGAGGGAAAAATAAAAATCTCAGCACAATGTTGACATTACTGTGTGAAATAAGCTGCCTTCACTGGAGGCTTACTTAAAGGCTTCAGGTGCTGTGAAACTCGTATCTGTTTGTAGAAGGCAACAAGTCAGGCTGTGCCCAAAAGTTCCTAGTCAAGTATCTTCTGCTTGTAACAGCAGAACACTTAGGAACATTTCCTGGCTTCATAGCTTTCCAAACTTTCCAAAGTATGAGTTAGAAAAGCATTACAATCCTACAGCATTTCTCTGGTCAATGGCACACATCCCTTGCTGCAGAAGAAAGGACTGTTAACAGTTTTCATTTCACACTCCAGTACCCCAAGATCTTGTGTTACCACTCACTTTAGTGTTAATTTTCCCACAGATTCTCTTTTTCTGCTTACACGGCAAGACAGCTGAGGTCAAGTGCTCAGACAAGCTGTGCTGCTGATTCTCCTTTTTACCACCACTGAATCACCTTCACTTTTGCTTCATCGCAAGTTATTTTCCCTGCAAAAAAGCAGGAGAGCCACATTCAATAGAAACTCAGCAGCTACAGTCAAAATGGATTTCACAGTGGGAAAAATCCCCTCCTCACAACTAAATTCTTAAGGACTATTTATACAGGATCATTCCAACACTGTATAAATACACCACAACAGGTATATTTGCTGCTGTACATGTGGTGAAGCCCAATTCAGCTTGTGTCCCTTCCAGCTACAGAATATAAAAGTATCAGTGCTGAACAGACATGCTGAGCCACCCTCCTGATAACAGGAATGAAGAGTAGTTACTTTGCCAGACAAAGTAGAAAGCTGCCCTTTTTAATTGGTGATTTCAAAAAAACAAAAAACATTTGGCAGCTGTCACTGAATTCTTATGAAGCTTTCTTATGTGTATGTACAGACCTAACTTACACAGTTTTAGAACATTTTCATGAAATGCATGACAGATCCACAAGTACACAAACATATCTGTACTTTTAGTCTCATAGAATCTGAATGAGTTAGCTTTACCTTTAACATCTAAAATGAATTAAAATAGTTAAGAGGCACACGTAAAAGCTGAAGGCTTTCAATACTGGTTTGGTACTAGGCAGGAAACTGTGAATTTTAAACCTTCAATCTTCATTTGAAGAAGAAATGATAGTTTAGCAATGGGCTAATTACAAAAATAGTCCAGGAACTGACAGCTATTTATTTTTAATTAACATAAAGGCAGGAAATAACTATTTTACTAATTCACTGGGTGAGCCTTCATTAGCTTCTGTCAACAACAATAAAAGGCTGAGAAAACTGCTCTAGAACAAACAACACATAAAAACAGGAAAATGAGGCCAGACAGAAGGAAATCCTCATCAATCTGCTCCGGAAGAAGCTTGACTGAAAAAGTTTTTCGAGAGGTTTAAAAAACAAGTTATTTCAATTCAGAGTTGGGGCAGGCCCCAGGGCGCAGCATGGGTTTGGCTGAGAGCTGTGGTGCACGTGGACTGTGCTGAGGGTACTTAGAGCTGTTCCATCAGGAGAGGGTTTATGGCAAACTCTTCATCACGATCAGACCGCTTACACAACACATCAGGATCTATGTGGTCTTGTGATGCATCGATCAACTTTCACTTACAGTTAATTCGTTCTGATTATAAACAAGTGTTAAACAACTCGATTTAAAAAAGCAATATAAACGAAAATTACATGGGGCAGGGCAATAGATACAGTAAGAAGAGGCAAGAAGACAAAGAAGGGTGGGCCACTGGTAAATAAATGCATGAACTTGGAAGTAACAATAAAAAATCACCCTCTGCATGAAGTGGCAATAGTAATAACCGGTTTGGGGTTTTTTCTGTAACTTTTAACCTCCAAACAGGTAGAGGCAACTTAATAAGATGCCTACTTCAGTATTTAATGCATCACAGGTATTCAGTGCACTATCCATGAGGCACATCCAGACATCAATGTCTCCAGCATCCTCCTTGAAATGTGACTTGCTCTAGACGGAGGCTACCTAGATGGGCTGCGAATGTGCTGTTCTGCACAGGCTATTACTGCTGGCAGTAGAAGAACCAGCTGTGTTGAAGTCAAAATGTGGTTAGCTTAAGAGCTTTGTAGGAGCTATGGGCCACCTTCTTGGTGTTTTGGTTTTGCTGCTTAGTTAGAGGAATTATTTGGATGACATGGCCATAGCCACAGAAAACCCCCACCAGAGGCTCTACTCTACTGCCACTATGATACAGCTCATTTCATCTGGGGACTACAGGTATGGAGACAAAAGCACTTTCACTTCACGACAAAGTAAAATGCACTAACAAAGGTGGTTCACTGATACCAGCAAAGCTTTCTTTGTTTGTTTTTTTACATTTAAACTTTGTTCAGGAATGCCAATCAAAACTTGATGGCCAGAAAAATCACAGCACTCGGATTCTGAAGCATTGCTTTGTATCATAATAAAAGCCTCCAGGGCTGGTCCTTCAAAGCAAACATAACATTCTTGTGGCACAATACAACAGCTTGTCTGAGCACAAGACAGCAACCACTGAAAATCACTTTCCATTAACTGGTTTTGGAACACAAGTCAGCCTCCATCAGCTTTGGCTGAATTTCAGTTTTTCTTCCGACATGCCAAAAAATCTCTGCTGCACTGTCTTTCTTCTTCCTATCTATGAACTCTGAAACAAGGATTAACACCAATCTGAAGAACAAAGAACAGGAAGGTAAGAGCTTAAAATCCTCCATCACTGGTATTCCTTGGTCTCTTGAGGCCACAGTTTTTGACAATGACAGTGCACTAAAAGAGAGCTGTCTGTGGCAGAGAGCTCAGATTCAAGCAAAAATTGCATGTGAAGAACATAACAAAACTCTACACAATAAGTAAAACTGCAAGAGTCAATAAAAGTGTCAGCATTTAAGAATACTGAGTTGAGCCCAATAACAAACTGTGCTTACTCTCAGTTATCTTCTAAAGAGCCAGCCCCTGGGGACACACAACACAGGCATCCTAACATGTTCCACTGGGCTTGCGCAACCTCTTCGGAGAAGGTCATGGGAACATGCAGTGGTAGTGTCATCTCGGAGGCTGGGGAACACAGTCTGTATCACACTTCAAAATCACTCCCACTGCAAGGAATGTACAAAGCAGAAGCAGGAAGCATGTAGCTCATTTTCCCCCACTGTGCAGAATAATATCTGACAGCACTACACCACTCCAGTCTACACAATCCAAAAGTCCTGGTCTGCCTTTCTGCAACTACTGGGTGCCTCCCTTTGTCCAGGCACATATGGATTCTCCTTCAACATGGATCACTTTTCATTGTGCTCCACTGCTAAAAAAAGGAAAAATAAGTCATGGGTCCTTCTGTTTCATTATCTAGAGCTACTTATTACTATCATTTACAACAATTTAAAAACTGGATTAGTTCATATATTGGATATACTACTTGAGAAAATTGCATTTTTTTCTACAAACAAGGGTTCTTGTGAAAAATTCTGTACAGCCCATCCAACAGTGGTTAAGTGTGTCAAATCTCTCCAATGAAATACAAAAACACTTCCTCTTCCAAGTGACAGAAGAGCCAACAAGAAGAAGTGCTATGCTGAACCTTGTTCTCACCAACAAAGAGGGTCTGGTATGGAATGTGAAGCTAGGGGAGAGTCTTGGCTTCAGTGACCTTGGAATGGTGGAGTTCAAGGACCTTAGGGCAGTGAGCAGGGAGCACAGTAGGCTCAATACCCCAGGGCTCAGGAGAGCAGACTGGCCTCTTCAGGGATCTGCTTGGTTGAGCATCATGGGATAATGTCCTTGACGGAAGAGGAATCCAAAAGGAACTGGCTAATATTCAAAGGTCACCTCTTCCAAAATGAGGTTTTGAGCAACCTGGTCTAGCAGGAGGTGTCCCTTCCCAGGAGGATTGAAACTAGATTATCTGTAAGGTCCCCTTCTACCCAAAACATTCTGTGATGACTCAATGATTCCTCTCCGTGGAACGAAGGAAAAACAACCAGGCAAAATAAAACATCTATCACTCCACCCCAAAGTGAACCAATTCTTCCTGGGTAAGAACTACCTTCCACATAACATTGATCTAACTCATTCATAATCTAACAATTATGATTATTAGATAATAATCAGCAGCAGCCTACTGACTCTGGAGTTAATAATTCGTTTCCTACCCTATTTGGTCTGGTTTCTCGTGATGACAGTGAAAAAGTTCTAGACATTCTTAACAACGTGCCACAACTCCAGAGCAATATCAACTTGAAGCAAAAATGAGACTGCAAATATTGAGCTATGTTACCCCAAGTTTCCATGTCAAAAATAGTTCCCACTATTTGAATGGAAAAAACGCAAAACAATTTGAAATCTTGTGTGTTGACAAGTTATCTGACTTTATATCAAACAGCTGCACACTTAGGCTTTTGTGTTCACCACCTAAGACACAGCTCAGCAGGAGAGAGTCTGCCAGAGATTCTGCTCCTATTCCAGCCCGTAAATTACCTGCTAAACTGACATCAGTTGAAATAAGCTTCTATGAGAACATAAAGGGCTGACATCTCTGGTACCACCAAAGAGCTCCAGAAATAAAAGACATGCCTGTAGTATTGCAGAGCACATTGCAAGGATGAAATCAGCTTGGGTACAGCACTAAAGATATCCCCTGTAACACAACAGCGCAGCTGGGGGCACCTCCACATGTGTCAAACCCAGTGGCAGACCAGTCCCATCACCCACCTACACCATCTCATGCAGAATACAGAGCAGTCAGTATAGAAAGCACATGACAGGTTCAGCCCATGAATTTTGCAAACATAAATCCTGACCCCGAAAGCATTTACATGCAGGCTTATCATTAAGCCTAAGAACAGACCCTCTAATTCCAAAAGATGGATGTTTAAAATTAGGCGCATGCAAGCACAAACATCTACAGAATTAGGACCAAAAACACACAAAAAGTACACTCCGCAATATTATTAATTTTTATTGCTCCATAAGAACCCTGACCTGTCAATTATATAACTTAATACTAATATTTAAAAGCATTTTCATCTTCAAAAGGCACTACAGTTTCTAAAGGACAAACTCCACTGACCTAATAAAGCAATTAAACAGCATTAAATTCAATGGTGTTACATTAAAAATACTTCTGCAAACCAAATCAACAAAGAATTTTCAAATATCAGAGACAAGCCACTGCCATATCAAACAGGCAACCAGCTTTCTCTGGTGCCTTTTACACCTGGGAGCATTTTAATACCAAATGAGTGTTGTTTTCTTATTAGCTACAGCTCTTAATGTCTAGTAGCTCTTTAAACAAGCAACATTTTGCTGATGCGAGGCAATAATTTATATTAATTTATTGTCTAGTACACATCATGTCTTTACACATTTCATTTCGATATTGTTGGTATAATTTCTTCCCAGTTGCTTTCAAGTATGTTAACATTTTTTAGAAATACAGAAAAATGAGATCAGAGAAGAGGGGATATTTTGGCATATTTTCAAGTATACAGTTCTAACTAGCAGCTAACAAACTTCTACTGTTTTTTAGTAATACGGGTCCATAAATATATGCCAAGATTGAGACCGCTCAGTATGGGTGAAGGCTTACAAAAAAAGAAACTCTCATTGAGGTGATCAGTGCTTCCTGGAGAGTGCACAACAAACAAATGCCAAACGCTGCATTGTCAAAGCCAGCATTTTTGGCAGGACAGGTCTTAGTAAGCTTATTTTTTAACCATTCTCAGGAAAACAGTACTTTTCCACCCAATCACTGGCTTACATTCCTCTTGAAAAGTTTTATCCCTAAACTGTCATGCTTTTTTGTTGCTTTGGTAACAGAAAATTCAGGTGCAGTGTTAGGAAAAGATACCACGTTTGCAAATCTCAGACCTGAGTCCAAGGCCCTGGGCTCCCTCTTGCTGAAGTCAACAAGCAAAGTTAGGGTGGGTACAGTTAGAAATTCAGTACTGAAAACTCATTGCAAAATTATGAGCTTTTTTAAATATCCACAGATTTTAGAATTGCAAGCACTTTAAAAGATAATATTACAACCTTTTTTTAATTAAAAAAAAATTTACTCGGGCACTATAGTTCTTTGCAGCCTGCTGACTCTGGAGTTAATAATTTTATATTGTACTGTGTTCAGGAGAGAGGAATCCTTACTCAGTGATCTGATAATTAGAAAAAAAAATGAGTAATTATAAAAGACTCCTATTAAGTCTTATGGTTCTAGCAAGTACCCAGATATAACTCGTTTCCATTTTGAGGAAATTTGTTTTAATAAAGTCAGAGCAGCATATGGTACTAACATGTTTATTTTTCAAGTGGTAGGGACACTAACCAAAACCATCTGATGTTTCTTCCTAAGCCTCCTTGATCTGCTGCTGGATTGCAGCTTAGAATAAAGCATTACAAAAACAGAAGAAGTGGGTAGAGGAACAAAAAATAAAATCAATAATTCAAAGTGTTTATTTAATGAGAGTGCAGCTCAGACCAGTTCCTATTTTGAACAGAAGTTCAAAAGTATTTAGGATTGGAGATTTATTTCCAGAGACTATCAAATGTAGTCCAAAACTAATCCCTCAGACATTTTTTTACTTTGCACACAGACAAAAACCAAACCCCTAATATCGTGTAATTAAAAGAGGAATTAAAGGAAGCTCAGAAGTACTTAATAGATTTCTAGAGAAGTAAACAATCAGCACTATGCATTATGAACACGGTAAGAAAAGTCACCAGGGATTACCAGATTCATCCCCACCAGAGCTCCAGGAACGGTTTTCTCCGTTAGTTGACCAGGCACTATGATTCCGTCAAGAGCAATGATAATTTTAAAGTACGCCTTGCTAAAAGTATAAAAGACGAAAAGTTTTCTAACCACACTTTCAGTACTGAGAGCTAACAAATGAGGGGGGGAACCAGGGAGTGCGGGTCAGAGCGCCGAGGGCTACAGTGAACGCTTGGGAAAGACCTGCCAACCACACGGAGTCCAGCGGCATTTCGCAGCCAGCCCCGAGTTCCTCTGGCGCAGCTGTAAAACACACAACGTGAAACCCGCTCCTGCAGCAGGGGTTCGCTCGCAGCTGTTCCTCTGCCTCCCCCGCACGCCGTAATCTGACTCCTCTACAGGAAGGACCTTCTCTAATGAAGCCACAGGAGAGCAGCATAGGTGTCTCGGGGGACCCAGAACCAGGCGCTTTCCGAGTGGGTCTCCAGCACCCGAGCCCACAGCTCAGCCTCGCAGGGATGCGCTGCAGGGGCAGGCGCCGCCGAGCTCAGCTCCGCCGCCGAGCCGGGGGCTCCAGGGCGGGGACGCTGCTCCCAAGCTCCCACCTCAGCCCCGCACGGAGGCTCCGGGGCCCGGCCCCTCTCCCGTACTTGTTGCCTGCGCAGAGCGGCTCAGCCCGGCCCCGCCACCCCCGCGGGGACCCCCGGCGCCGCTGCCACTGAGGGAGGCTGAGCGGGGCTGAGCCGCCCGGCACCGCGCGGGGCACGAA